>PVIC010009896.1:0-44734 GCA_004025085.1 Thryonomys swinderianus
AACAGCAGCCTCAGCACTCAGGATCTAGGTGGGGCAGGTAAGACCGATGCCTTCTAGAGGTGCTGAGGCCCGGGTGCTCTTGCTCATGCTTCCGCTTGTGCACAGTGCACTGTTGCAATTCTGTTTTGTTTCCTTAGTGACCAGTTGAATTAGAGTGAGACAGCCTCAGACGGTTGCTTTGAGTTTCAAACAAGCAGACACAGGTCAGAACGCTGACGGCAGTGTCTGGCATCTGGAAAGTCATACCCAACGGCCACACATGTCTCCTGTTGGTTATTTATGTATTTACTGATGCTGGGGATGGAGCCCAGAGCCTCATATGTGCCAAGCACCTGCTCTCTGCTGAGCCACACCCCTAGACCTTGTTTATTTATTTATGTTGACCAAAACCAATGCCAGGATGCCCCTCGGGAGCGGAGCCATGGATTCCAGGCCATCTGGGGCTTTGTTAGGCAAAGGCTGTTGACTAAACATCTTTCCTGGGCAAGGCTCAGTGACAGCAGGAGCGGGACAGCCTGACATCACGTGGTGGGGTCCGTGCTCCCGGGAGAAGCATGATCTACCTGAGAAGGGGACGCAGACAGCTGCTGGGAAGAAGAAAGACATCTAAAGTGGTGCAGAGATATTGAGTGTTCTTGGTCTTCAGGGTGCAGGAAACTATGCTCCAAAGGCCTGAGGGTCCCTAAAGTCAAAGGACAATTTTTTAAAATGTAAAATCATCACTCTCCTAAAAATATTCAATAGGCCCTTGTCAAAAGTTTGATTGCAGTGATTAATCAAGGGTGGAATCATTATGCTGTAGTGTTAAAAATAATCCACAAAGGTTCCAGACAATGTATAGGCAGTCAAGAACACGGACTTAATTTGCCCACAATGTACACATGGCCTCTTCCCAGGTGAGAGAGGAGACACCTCTCTATCAGCACCAAACTCACTTGCACCATCTCGAGGGACGAGAATTGTTAGAATCACTGTGGGGTTTTGCAATGTACAGAGTTACAGACAGAGAGCGCACGGACCAGGTGATCCTGAAGGTGACCCACATTCCATGGAGGGGTGGCCATGTGCTGTGGTCTGAAGGCTCCACGAAAGTTTAGGGGAGCCAGGGATATAGCAAGCACGAGGGCCCAAGTTTGATCCCCAGGACTGCAAAAAAAAAAAAAAAAAAAACCAGAAAAGCCAACACCTCAGTGAAGATTTAAGCCCACCCACCTATTGTGAGGTCTGAAATGGATCCTGGGAAGTGGCAGAAGCTTCCGAAGGCCCTCCCCGCTCCCATGGGAATGGGCTGAGGGGTGTCTCCAGGGTGAGCTTGCTACTAAACCCAGCTTCCTTCACTCTGTGTCTTGCCATACAATGCTCAGTGCCACACCAAGCTCTACAGAGTCCCTGCTAACATAAAACCCTCAAGAGATGCTACATTTTGGGTCCTGAGTATCCCCCAAAGGGCCGTAAGTTAGAAACTTGACCCCACTCCCACCAGTGTAGCAGCTGGGAAAGGCAGAAACGATGAGATGGAAGGTTTTCAGGTCCCTGAGGACTTGATCTTGAAAGGGATGGTGGACCCTGATCTCTTCTGCTTTCTCGTTGGCTTTTGCGTTATGAGGTGAGTACTTCCTCCACCAGGAGCTACCCGGCCCCAGCGATGAGTCCGTCAAGTCACAGAACAGGAGTTCCGGAGCTGCGAGCCAAGGATGATTGTCTCTGGTACTTGGTATAGTGATGGAAAGCTGATGGCATGCCAGATGTCACCCTCTGATCTAGGGACAGCCCTGACCTCTAAGAAATACATGCCTTTCCTTATAAGTTACACAGTCCTAAGTGCTCAATTTTACTCCTTCCTTCCTTTTCTTTCTTTCTTCTTTCTTTCTCTCTCTCTCTCTCTCCTTTCTTTCTTTCTTTCTTTCTTTCTTTCTTTCTTTCTTTCTTTCTTTCTTTCTTTCTTTCTTTCTTTCTTTCCTTCCTTCCTTCCTTCCTTCCTTCCTTCCTTCCTTTTTTTTTTGAGACAGGGTTTCCCTTTGTAGTTTAGACTCACCCTGAGCTCACTATGTAGCTCAGGTAAGCCTCACACTCATAGCAATCCTCCTGCCTCTGCTTCCTGATGCCCTGGGATGTCAGGCATGAGCCACCACGCCCGGCACTGTGGTATGTGGACTGGGGATGGAATTTGGGACCTCTCACGTGCCAGGCAGACCTCAGAACCACTGAGCTAAATCCCCAGCCCTACATGTTCTATTTTCACAATGAAAGGAGCCGAGACACCTAACACTTAGTTTTGCCCATTTTAATGTCTTAGGTAATTTTTCTGCAGTGCGTGGGTGGGGTAGGAGAGGAAGAGAGTTATACACAGGCGAGGTGTCAGGAAGTTGTGGGGAAGAGCGACACTGGGGAGCCTGGCAGGGCATCGCCCTTCAGGGCTTCTCCCTCAGACTGTTAGGGGCTACAGTCGGTGCCCAAGGCAGCCCAGTCCTCCTGCTTCAGAGCTTCAGAGTAGGAGAGCTGACTTTCTGTGCTAGAGTTCAAACAGCCTCAGGCTCTTCAAACACAGCCAAGCTTTATCACTTGTTTGCACCTTGCTCAAGGTCAAATGGGCTGTGAGTTCTTTATCAGAGCTGTTTCCTCCAGACTAATAGCTGAAGGCAAGCGAGACAATGGGGGGGTGTCGGTGGGGGTTGGGAGGGTTGCTCAGGGCTATCTGCAAGGCCTTAGGAAGCTCCCCTCCCTTCCTGTGGACTCACACGTACGACCCCCAAGGTGAGCAGCAGTAACTCTCCTTTCTTCGACAAGGGAACTGAGGGAAGACTGAGGACACAGACCGGCTCTGACTGGGCGGGTCTTGGCTCTGAACCCTGTTTGGGGTTCTGCAGCCTTGAGAGGAAGGTGGAGCAAAATGGGAGCTGAAGACTTTGCATGTGACCTTGGCTTTCAAGGAAGGACGCTGAGCGGCTGATACCTACACGTGGCTTCCTTCCTGGATCCCAGGTGGGCTAAGGAAGCAACCGGAAGGCCGCAATCCAGTCCCAGCGGTCACTGCTCACAGATGAGGGTGAGCGCTTCACCATGCTGACCCTCTGCTCCACGATCTGCGAGCTAAACACTCCCGAGGGTTGAACACTATTTATATTTCGAGCTTCTCAGAGAACCCCGAGGAGGAGTCCACGTTCAGGTGTTTATGTGCCCTTCCTTGGGCTATTTGGTGAACACACAAAAACGGACACTGAAGCAATGTGACTGCCTCGGTACTTAGGCTTCCAACATCAGGAGAAGCAGCCTTTCCTAGGCCACACTTCAGCGAGCCTCTCTCTGGAGCTCCAACTTTCTCAGGGCTTATCTTGGGTGCCTGGGGTCCCTGCACTGGTGTCTACCGTTCGTCTCAGTACAACTGAGACTACCCGGCCACTCCCCCTCACTCACCTGAATCTGAGCGATGTCCCAGGGCCGACACCCCCACATTTGACCTGAGCAGGACAGACGTTCCCATGTGACTTTCAGTGACCTTTCTTCACCTAGAGCTCATCGAAGGTTCATGAATATGGCCTGTATCTCATCCATGCAATTACAACAGAGTGAATTATGGGAAAGGACATGTACGGTAGACAGCGGACACAACTTAGCGCCCAGTCATACTCTGGAAGCCCCAGTAGGAGGCACCCAAGACCCTGTGCAACATTTTAAATCCCTAACCCTGAGCTCAGCACTGATTCCTTTTGCAGGCGTGTGAGACCACTCCCTCTGAGTATACTGCCACCTCGCCCTCGCCACACTTTGCTGCTGTCTGCTTGCTGGCACACGCCACATCCAGTTCTTCATTCACTGTATGCAAGAACCTAGGAACCGTCCAGGACCCCGGTACCCACAGCAGTAGTAAACAGAGTCCAAGCGGCTGCATTTCCAAAACAGGTTTAATGCAATTCCAAACAAGATAGCAACAGCACTCCTTGCAGAAGACAAGAAAACAATCCTAAATTTCCTGTGGAATCTGCTGAGCTTCCTCAGGTGGTCTTCGACATCGGTCCTTTGTGCGACTGTGAGGCACAGCGGACACCCGGCTCTGCAGGCCTCACAGCAGGCGGACGGCCCGGCGCAGCCGCCCCTCCGGCTACTGGCCCTCTGCGGCCCAACAGGGGGGCTCGCTTTCTCCGGCACTGTGGGCTGTAGACCACAGCTAAGTGTAGAATAGGAGAGTCAGTCAGGAGGAGAGGCCGGTGCCCCAAAGGCTGTGGAGTGAGGGCCGCACCCTGCAGCTGCCTGGCACATCACAGTGTGTGTTCCCCACCCGCCCCTCTTCCTGTAGCCTGGGTCCCCTCCACTCCAGTGCTGAGACGGCTGGGAGGCGTGTGCTGTGGGGGCACCACTGGATAACCCCAATGTGCCAAAGAAATCTCACTTTGGGCCGGAGGGTTAGCTCAGTGGTTCCGGCGCCTGCCTCACGCGCAAGGTCCTGAGTTCGATCCCCGTAACCACATATAATGCTGGGCGTAGAGACACGCCCACCAACAATCAACACCGCATACCACAATGCCGGACGTGGTGGCTCACGCCTGTCATCCCAGCACTCGGGAGACAGAGACAGGAGGATTGCTGGGTTAGCGGCGGCTTGCCTGGGCACCATAGTGAGCTCAGGGCCAGCCTGAACTACAAAGCGAGACCCTGTCTCAAAAGCAAAGAAAAAAAAAAGAAAAGAAATCTCACTTTGCTGGCCACAGCCGCCTCAGGGCACTTTATCTGAGAATCCCAAGACGCATGCTGTTTAAAATGCCCTCGCGTTCAGCAGGAAACTTGAGATTCATTCTCTTTTCGTAAATGTGTGAGGAGAATCTATCACGTGCTATAGGCTGTTCTAACACAGGCAGTACAATAAAATCCCTGTTTGCATGGAACTTATCCTCTGGTAGGCAGAGAGACATAATATGCAAGCTTATTACTCTTGGAGAAATACGCAGGAAAAATAGATAAGAATCAAGGGTATGGGGTGCTGGATATTACTTAGGACACCATGGAAGGTGGCATCAGAGCAGAGACCTCAGTGAGGAGAAGGAATAGGTTTCTCATAGAGCAGAGAGGTTCTAGGTAGCAAGTGCAAAGATCCTGAGGTTCTATGGCGTGGGCAGAATAACATAGAAGTCATCGTCCCTGAAGTAAAGGGGTGAAGGGAGCGGTTAGATAGGTAGAAGGGTGGGAGGGGGATATGGATCACAGGAAATCTTATGTGCGGTGAGGAGAATGTTTGTCTTCACCACCAAAAGAGCCACTGAACTGTTTGGGATACAGAAATTATGTTTTAAAAGAGTGCTCTGACGGTAGTGTTGAGACGCTGAGGCAGGAGGATGCTTCTGCAGGGCCAGAATTTGGGGTTTGCCCTAGAACCTGAAAACAGAGAGGCTCAAGAGCTCCCAGCAACTCATCTCCACATCCAGGTCCTCAGAAGAAACCTTGGCCAAATTCCCATCCTGGTATCTGTGGTCTAAAGGCGGCTGAAACCAGTGAGGCGGCGGCTGTGTAGGAGTGGTTTTCTGCTTGTGCCAATTATTAAGTTCTTTGGAGAATCCGAAACTCGAAAGAACAAATATACCCAAAAGCGGAACCACAGGACAACTTGGAATTGGTTACACTATGATAAGGATTTTTTTTTTCAGTACTAAGTTGGTAAATCCTCTCATGCCCAAATACGCAGTGTCTGGACTATGTTCCTTCTCTGTTCCCTAAAGCCCTGGGTCCTGACTGCCCGCCCAGGATGGAGGCTTGGGGAAGGCTCTGTGGAAAGCCTCCCTTCCCTGTGCTGCAGGGAGCACGCACCTCTGGGGCAGGATCTCCGCCCGGAGGAGAGTTGGAGAGACCTCAGAGACCCTGAGCACAGCCTCAGGGGCTTCTGGAGTTTGCTTCTGGCTGTCTTTCAAATTCTAACTTCCTATGTTTCTTGCTGCTTTGATTTCTGCCTCTGAGAAGTGTCTGTTCATTTCAGTTGCCCATTTTTGAATTGGGTCTTTAAACTTGGGGAGGCTGATCTGTTTGGGTTCTTTATATATTGTCGATAATAGCCCTTTGTCTGATACACAGCTAGTAAAGATTTTTTCCCATGTTGTTGGTTGTCTTCTAGCAGTGCCAGCGACTTCTTTGGCTGTGCAGAAGCTTTTCAGTAGGATGAGATCCCATTTGTTGATTCTTTCTGCTAGTTCTTGTGCTAGAGAGGTTTAAGCAGAGACATAGTTTCACTTTTTCGAATTTGTTTATTCCATCAGGCTTAGCAAAGAGATTAGGGGGCAATTTGACATTTACATTTTAACTGCTCGTTATGCTAACAACTCCTCTATTGTTTTCAGAAACACTGCGGCTTCTTTCCTTTCTTATCAAAGCTTTTCCTCAGGGGTTGTTTCCTCTTCCTATCTACTATTTATTGGTTTCTCTCAAGAAGATTCTGTTGCCTCCAAACAACCAAAGGCCAAAATTATACTTTTATGAGGCATTTAAAATTGTGTGGAGGATGTTCCAGTGGTGTGTTCTACTACAGAGCCTTGAGACATCTGTATGGGAAAAGGAAGATACAGGGTTGAACCTTTACCCCGAGGTGGTGCGCACCAGTACGCGTGTGAAACAGCCTTGTCCCAAGACAGGGCGGCCTCAGAGACGAGCCTTCCTTTGTGAGAAGGAAGGAGAAGTGCCAGGAAGGACAGAACCACTTCAGCACAACATTCCTGTGGGGCCACCTCCTCCTTCCAGCTCCCGCTTGCACAGCCCCTTTCTGGCGGCTCCAGGACCACAGCTGTCAGCCACCTGACAGCCCAGGGCTTAACCAGCCACTGCTCGACTCAGCTGCATCCAGGCGACAGGACAGCGGGCCCCAGAGCTCAGTGCGAACGCAGACTCAGAGAGCAAAGGGCCAGGATTCCTGGGCAAGCAGAGGCCTCCCTAGGATTCCTGGGTTCTGCAGCACCTTCGACCGGCACTTGCTATTCATGACATGGTTGGGTTCCAATGTTCTTGTCTTACCTCACCTACCCATTGGGTTTTGAGCAACTTGTGGGTATAATATCACTGATATAACAGCTATTAATTTTTTTCCTTATCAACCCACGTGCTAGGCTACTGACACAGAGAGATCACAAATGCTCCTTGTTTGACCAAGCATTCTAGGAGAAGAAAGGCTCTGTAAGCAAGGAAATGTACAATAAAATGTCAGTGGGTTCAGGGATGAGGTGCTCAGAATCAGAGAGGAAGAGGGACACTTCTTCAGTGGATTTCATGGGAGCTTATCAATAGAAAAGCTTCTGTAGGGCCGGAAGAGGTGAGGGCCTTCCTGGGGTGGGAGGCCTTAATATGAAGTTAAGGTGTATTGTCAGTATTCTGCACGGAAACAGACCCCACAGACTATTTTGGAAAAGGTTTATTCTGAGGGATTGGCTTACCCAATTATGTAAGTCAAGACTTCCAGGATCTGCCACCCACGAGCTGGAGGCCCAAGAGAAATGTGGTTATAATATTATAGGTAGAAAAGCCAGCTAGACATATGTAGGCAGATAGATAGGGCCGGCTCTTGAAAGACTTGCAGAAAAGAGGACATCCTCAAAGGTCAGCACCATAAATGAGGAACTACACTTCCAGATGGCAGTCACCGGCAGACCTCACTCTCCCAGGATGAAATGTCAAAATCCAAATCCAGCCCCTCCCTGGAATGCAACAATTGCAAAATCCCCAGATAACGGGCGGGACCTTGAACCACCTGGAGGAGTCTCTGGACAAGCAAGACCCTCTAGGGTCTGATTTCTCAATGGACCCTATTCAGTCAAAAGGTTGCTGAAGTAACTATGCTTGCCCTTTACCCACTGGCTAGTCACAGTTTGCCCATTTCTTTCAAATCTTATTGGTAGCCCCCTATTTCAGACCCACCTCACCTCATGGCTTTGTTCCATAAAAGCCCTCTAAAAAGTGAGGTAGGGGGGTTACCCACTTTCCGGGCCCCCCTTCTGTCTTTCTTAAGGCGGAAGCTTTCTCTCTCAATAAAATTTCCTGCTCCACCCTCTGTCATTCCTAAAATTCAGTCTTCGATTTTTAGAGAACACGAACTCACGTTTCAGCTGGGGAGTTAGGCCTTAACTCTCCTGCGTCAATAGGGCTGAGAAGTCAGAATGCCCGTGAGCTGAAGGCCAAGCATGGAGACTCCAGTCTGGGTCTGACACCAGAGGGTTGAAGGCAGGTAAAGACCTTTGATCCTTCCAGAATCCTATGGGAAAGGAAACAGTATAATATTTAATTTTCAAAAGAAGACACAGAAGGGTCAGCCCACTTATCCCATAGCCACTAAGTGGCTGATCAAAATGGTCAAATATGGCTAAAACTGACAAACCCTTGCTTCCCTGTGGGCTTTGGTGGTCCATGGGCCTGGAAACTAGGCTGTTTTTTGCCAGCTACCATGGACAAAAAAGAAGGCTTCCCTTATCCCTTGTTAAAGGTCATTTTGAAATGCAGTCTTCCTAGCTCTCTCGGCAAGAGAGAGTCTCACTTCCCTGCTCCAGTGGAAAGTGGACTGTCCACTTCAAATCGCTCCATATTTGGAGAGCAGGGGCAGATTTTCACACCATTCCTGAACCCAGCGGCCCGTCATTACCAGGTTGGCTCTTCGAAACCAAGCTCTGTGGTGAACTTCAGTTCTAGGCCTGTACCACCACTTCAGTGGCTGGCCATCAGGTGTTAAGACTCCAGCCCTCTTCCTGTCTTGGAGTTTGTCTTTCTTTTTAGCTTCTCATTCTACCTTCTACAATACGTTTGTTTCTAAGCAACCTTTTAACTAACTCTCTTCCTACTCTATCCTTATTGCTGTTGCAAAGTGAGGCTGCTTCTTGGGGCCTGTCTTAGCTGGGAGTTCACAGGCAGCTCATGGATCTGTGGAACTTGTGGAGGTCATACAGAGCAACAGTTAAGGACACAGGCTCCAACCTCTCATTCCCGGCTCTGCCTCTCAGGGGCTGTAGCTCTCTCTCCATCTCCTCTACTGCAGAGGAGAAAAGGCACAGTGTGGGCCACAGGCCGGGGCTTGGGTGCCCAGCACCCGTCCCTCCCTGGAGCTCCGGGGTCACCTGACTCCTGAGACGCCGGTCGGCTGGGCCCACGCTGACCACTGTGCCTTAGGAACGTCTCAGGAACCTGGCTCGCCCGGCCCTGGCCTGCCTTCCTCTGCCTTTTTCCAGGCTGCACTGACTGAGAGAGTAACTTCCCGGGGAGCTCATGGGCACTTCTGGGTACCCCAGGGGAAGTACTGGTCAAGGCACAAACAAGTTTGCTTTCTCCGTGTGGCCTTCCAAGGCCCCCGGAAGTAGATGTCTGGGGTGCTGGCGGCCGCAAGGGGAATGACCTTGTCCTTGCAGAAGTTGCTCGGAAGCGTCCCCTCTCTCCAGATGGTGGGCTCCTCCCCCCTCTACCCTCTGCCAGCTGCCGCGAGCTGCCCCACATACCCCAGGCACGGAGTGTTTCCTCTCAAGGTTCCAGCCGAGGGCAGATTCCCACTCCCCCTGCCTGTGCTCGGTCTTCTCCTCCCACCCACCTTCACGCCCGGCTCCCACCTGCCCCTTCCGGCAGTGCAGCGCCGTGGCCACCACCGTGGTGACAGGCCTGCTGCCAAGCCGGAGCTCCAGGAGGCGGCAGAACTTTTCAGAGTTGGGGCTGTGCCCTGGTCACTCCCTTCTGCCCTCAGACGGGACACCCCAAGCCCCACCTTGAAAGAGGAGCGTGTGGAGCTTTCTGTTCAGAGTCAGCCGGCTCCGAGGCAGGGTGGCATGGATGGCACAGGGGCATGGTGCCCAGGAAGCAGAGGGCATAGAAAAAGGAACTTGGAGAGGGAGACGAACCCTTCCAGGTGACACCCCTCGTGACCCAGCTTCCCCGTCCAATCCCACCTTCCACCCGCAGCCAGCTCTAGGATCTCATACTCCAAGCACCTTTCAAACACTGAGGTTCTGGTGGCCATTTTAGATCTAAGCTATACCAGGCCTAGAGGGACAGATTTGGGTCCTGAGGTGAGGTCCAAGGGGATTATGGGACCAGGTCCGTTCCTCTTTCTCTCTTACTTCCTGGCCTTGAAGTGAATGGTTTTACACTGCCACACACTCCCACTGTGACGTGCCACTGGCCATGGGCCTAAGGCGACAGGATCGAGGGCTAAACCCTCCAAACCAATAAGCCCAAGTCACCCTTGTCTTTCATAAATTGATTGAGCTCAGGTATTTGTTATAGCGACAGAAAGCTGATTCCTTACCACGCTTCCTGTAGGGTTCTGGTTTACGCGAGGCCCTGCCTCAGACGCAGGAGGGAAGAGGCCCCTGTGGAAGATCCGGGGAAGAAGGAAGAAAGACAGTTTCCCCACTCTTTCTCTGTCCTTGGCTCTGGAACTACACCTGTTCCTTTTCCAGCAGCAAAGACAAGGAAAAGCGCAACCTACAAACGAAATCACATAACAATTAATTGTTGTTGAGCTCAGTTTATCCTTGGTCTTAGTGTATAATCTATTAAGAGATTTTTGTCATTTTATGTCAACAGATTTGTGACTTTAGGTAATTTTTTGAGCCTAAGTAAAGAGAGGAACACGTTCAGTAGAGCAAATCAACGTGACCTTAATACGGTTTCGCTCCGTGGCTGCAGGGCCGCCACCAGGTCTGTGTGCTTTCCATGTAGGCAAATCGTGACAAGAAAACGTTTGGAACACAGGGGGCAGAGATGTGTTTTAAATGCTTTCCTTAAGCACCTTTTCATAAAGAATATTCAAGCTAATTTCTTTTTTTTGTTTGTTTGTTTGTTTGTTTTTTGTTTTTTTTGCTTTTTGAGACAGGGTCTCGCTTTGTAGTTCAGGCTGGCCCTGAGCTCACTATGGTGCCCAGGCAAGCCGCCGTGAACTCAGCAATCCTCCTGCCTCTGCCTCTGCCTCTGCCTCCCGAGTGCTGGGATTACAGGCATGAGCCACCATGTCCGGCATTGTGGTATTCGGTGTTGATTGTTGGTGGGCATGTTTCCACGCCCGGCATTATATGTGGTTACCGGGGATTGAACTCAGGACCTTGTGCTTGCGAGGCAAGCGTCGGAACCACTGAGCTAACCCTCCGGCCCTCAAGCTAATTTCTAAAGGAAATGGCAAGTAAGGTCCTCACAATTCAAAACTAGACCTTACACAATAGTTTACTTTTTGATATTTTAATGACTCTTTATATCTGTCTTTTTAGCTGAGCAGCACTAAAGTTTCCCAGGAATAAAGAGCACTGCACAAAGAGAGCCCTGGCAGACGTGCCAGTCAGAAGTGTCTGCTTCCGGGTGGCCTTCCACCCAGCCCTCCTCACACAGGCCTGGCACCTCTCTGCCCTCAGAGCCGCCTCTGTGAACAGAGCCCACCTTTCTCCCTCCGCCCCTCCAGGCCCCTCTGCTCTCCTGCGCTACACACCTCGTGGTCGGTCTCCTGCAATCCAAGTACAAGTTCTTCTCTCAGTAAACATTCCTGGAGCGCGACGCAGCCTATGCCGGCGCCTTCCTCCCACACGCCCCTGGTGTAGCCTTTGTCTTGGTTTTATTCCGCCAGAAGCCAACCCAGAGGCCACCATTTCAGTGAGTGTCGTTCATTTGGGAGGACATTTCAGGACACAGTTGGAGAGAGAGGTCAGGTGGGAAAAAACAAAGCAGATGAAGGTTCGTTACCCATCAAATGAGTGTTGGGTGTCACTCCTTGAGCGTTCACGCCGCCGGGCCTGCGGGGTGGGGGGCGTCCGTGCACCCCTGCCACTCAGCCGTTTATTGTGAACTCCCCAGCATTTCTGGGGTGCTGTGTGGAGATGCAAAGCGGGTTCTCAGCTCCAGGCGACCCTCATGGAAGGACAGTCGGGCACTTGCAGCCGGTGGCAGGGCGTGTGTCCTGGGGCTGTGCGGACGGGTGCGTGGATAGGACGCTGAGGAGTGGGAGCCTACCCGCCAGGCTCAGCTCCCACTTGTTCTGAATCCTACTTCTGCCCTCCGCACGCCTGCTGCTTGCTTAGACGCCCTCAGCACTGGCTGCTCCTCTCCTTCCCAAGGGCAGGAATAGGCTCCAGAGGCAGGAGCAGCCTCTCCCGGGCCCTGAGCCTAGGAATAGAGCCAAAGACCTTTGCAAATGTGCTCTGAGTGGAAATCTCTCTCTAGGAAATGAACACCTGGAGGTGCCAGGGCCACAAGTAGAAACTGACAGCACAGTCTACACAAAAGTGAAACCAAGTGCCGGGGATTTAGCTCAAGTGGTACCGCACCTACCTGGGAAGCAGAAGGTCTTGAGTTCGATCCCCCCCCAACCAAAAAAAACAAACACAAGAGTGAAACCAAGAGAGCAGGAAAGGAGAGGCAGCAGCGCGGGGTGGACCCATTCCCTGTCTCAGCACGCCAGAAACCAGAGCTGCATCTTTTCCTTTCTCCTTTCCTTCCCCATAGAGGACTTTGGCTCTCACTAAGAATGATGTCCTTTCTGTGATTCCAAAGCATTCTTTAAATAGGGTTCTTAAGCTTCAGCCCACCCATAGGTAAGTATAATTAAACAAGTGCGTGCCGCATTGCAGATTTCAGACCGTATCCCATGAAACCACTCGCCCTCCAGATGAGTAAGGCAACAGCGAGACCCTAAATGCCAAAATCTCACGGTCTGTGTCTCTTACACAAGACTGGGAAATTTGCATGCCTCTTTGAAACATGACCATTTTTTAATTATGCAGCAGGTTAAATTACAAGTCATAGCGCTTTACTTTCTCTGCATCCTCTTACATTTTTGAGGAAAACAGATGCCATTTGTCCTGTGAGTCGCTTTAGATCCCAGAGGTCTGTAAGTTTTAGAGGCACAGTCTCAGTGGAGCCCACACAGGACAGCAGGAACGCCAACATCCGGGAGCTCTGCCCTTTCAGCCTCTGCCGCCGGTCCACGGAGAAGTGTGAATTTCCTTTAAAGGGTGAGTGTAGAAGGGCATCCTGCACATGTGCTACTCACGGTGACATCATCTGTAAACAAACTCAGGTCCCATCAGACTCCAAGGAAAGACTCTGCTCCTTAGGGAAACATTCTGTTTCTAGCGCCTTTGGGACTTGCACATGGACGAGGAACGGTTAATTTTCCAAGTTAGATTTCTGCTTTTCCAAGCAGTTCTCTCACTTCTTGGATGTTTGCCTATTTGGCCTCTGGACCCTTTTTTTATTTTTCCATCTCTCAATCTTCACCTCCCCCTCTCTGTGAGGAGCTTGGGCCAGGACCAGCCAAACACCTGGAAAACAGCTCGAAGTGGAGAAGGTTGTGTCTTTCTACAAGCGTCCTGAGTTCAGCCTCCTTTTGAGTTTTAAAAGCTGCAGTGGGTGTACATACTCATAAGTGAAATAAATAGGCCACTGATGTGCAAATATTGTATATTTTCTCTGATATGAGAAACTAAAGCTATAAATGTGTTCTAGAATGCATGATTGATATTGAGAAATACTAAATATTCAAAGGGTAATGGGGCTTAGGGTTAAATAATGAAAAAAAGAAAAAAATTGATGGTAAGCAAAAAGGAAACAATGCTTGTGTACATAGGGGTGGGAGGAGGTAGGGTGGGTGGGGGAGGGGAAATGAGAATTAACTTGTGTCATATACTGGTACAAGTGTAATTGTGTTGTGTGTATATATAATGTACCAATAAAATATAAAAAAAACTGCAGTGGGACTCACAAAGCTTTCAGGAGCTGTGCAGTTCTGCTGGCAGCAGTGTGAGCTGTTCACTGTGACAAACACAAATGTGAAAACTGAAGGGGGTCCCCACCCCCAGGGCCAAATCAGAAGGAAGGGACGGAGGAGGTGGGAAGGGCCCTTCGAGGTCAGCACTTACGTGATGAGCGGGCAAAAGACTTACCCACACTGAGGACTCATAAAAGAGAGCCATAGTTTTGGCCAAAAGATAGAAAGATTTGAAAAATTATATTAACTTGAAATCCTTCACTTAAAATGGAATAAACTGCACTTGACATTTTAAAATTGCTGCTGCAGCAAAGATGAAGGTACTGAGGTTTCCAAATGTAAGGTTGAGATAAAGATATGGAAGGCTCTTAAACTTTTGAAATATAATTTTAAAATATGGAGCCAAAAACCAGATTCTTTTTTTTTTTGAGACAGGGTCTCACTTTGTAGTTCAGGCTGGGCCTCAGCTCACTATGTAGCCCAGACAAGCCTCAAACTCAGCAATCCTCCTGCCTCTGCCTCCCGAGTGCTGGGATGACAGGTGTGAGCCACCATGCCTGGCACTGTGGTATGTGGTACTGATTGCTGGTGGGCGTGAATCACCACACCCAGCATTGTATGTGGTTACCAGGGATTTAACTCAGGACCTTGTGCTTGCGAGGCAGGCACCAGAACCACTGAGCTAAATCTCCAGCCCCCAAAAATAAGATTCTTATAAGTTATGCTTAGTAAATAGCATATTTTTCTTCAGATTCTTCAAGGATAGAAAAATAAAAAGGCTGAAGACAGCTGGTTTACATAAGGGAGACAGAAGCTGTACTAAAGAATAAACCACCCAGGACCAGAGATTTAGCTCAGTGGTTCTGGCGCCTGCCTCGCAAGTGCAATGTCCTGAGTTCAATCCCCAGTAACCACATACATTGCTGGGCATGGTGACTCACGCCCATAGCCATCAATACCGCAAAGCACAGTGCCGGGCATGGTGGCTCACGCCTGTCATCCCAGCACTTGAGAGGCAGAGACAGGAGGATGCTGAGTTTGAGGCTTGCCTGGGCTACATAGTGAGCTCAGGGCCAGCCTGAACTACAAAGTGAAACCTGGTCTCAAAACAACAATTAAAAAAAGAATAAACCACCCAAATCAATTCCTTTTTTATTTCAAGGAAGAAAATACAAGCAGAGAAAAAGGAAGAAAAACAGATTGATCCCAAAGTGTTTTAAAGCAAAAGCTGTATGAATTCTCATCTAAGGAAATGTGAAAAGAAAGTGTAGCAAAGTAACCAGCATCCGCAGTGGGGTGCAGAGTCCTGGGCTGTGAGTTGGTATCAGAGCACCCCGCCCTGAGGAATAAACTCTTGACTCCGGTGAGATGGAACTAACATGAAAAGAACAGCTGGGCTCTGAGGGCCACACCCGCCTCAGTCCCGCAGGCGGGATGCTCTCCCTGGCGGGGACAGGTGGGGACACTCCGTCAGTCTTGTGCCTGGTGCCTCCACGGAGACTCGAGCCTCCCGGAGAGTTTGTGTCTGTCTGGGTTTTGTTTGTTTCTTGTTTGTTTTTGTCTGAAAACATGTACAAATCATGGCTTCCTCCTCTGTCGGTAGGGTTTGGACCAAAATAAAATGACAGACCCAACCGCGGAAGGTGACGGGGAAACGGAGAAGACTCCGAGGCATTACTGCCCTGCCAGGTCCGACAGGCTGTCCAGGGTCTTCCCATCTGGCTTGAGACTGAATTTTCACAGACTTCTTATTGAGTTAAAAAAAAGCAGTAACCCCCAAAGGCAGGATCGGATCCTCCCCATGGCTCTGGGTTTTCTCAGATACCTCCCTTCCCCTGCTCTGTGTCTTCAGTCTGACCGAATCCCGACGTGTTTGTTGCTTTGACTGAGGCGTCTCCTGATTCCAGGGATTCTCCACCCTCCACTCAGACCACCGCCAGGTCCGAGGAGGCAGGAGCAGGCTGTCGGGCCAGTGCTCCAGCCTTATCTCCCCTCTCCCGCCCCACGGGCATCCTCTGGGCCTTCCTGAGCCATCCCGTAAAACGCATGCTGCAGCGGGCCTGAAGTCTGTCTTTCCAGGCGGATGTGTACAACTTTAATTATCTAGAGTCCAAGTAACAAGAAACTTCAAGCAACAAGGTATTTGCGTGTTTGTAGATTTAAAAGCCTAGGGCAAGAAAACATAAGAAGAAAATCTTTGTAAAAAAAAGGCACACGTGTAATGAGCAAAGAGAAGTGACCTTGAGAGCGACCCTTTCATGCCCGTGCGTTGGGAAAACAGGCCAAGTGTTTGTCGCTGCTTTGGGCAGAGCTGGAGTCCGGTTCCAGCCAGCACACGGAGGGCTCGGTGAGTCTGGAGGCACTGTCTGACCTGTGGGGGTGCAAAATACAGTGGAGGGGTGTCTTGTGGGAGCAAGCCTTTCCCTGAGGTATTTCAAGTCAGCCAGCTCTGAACCCTTTTGATCTTAATGTCGAGTTCAGTTTGCTCTACTGTCTGAGAAGGCTGAGGAGATCTATCCTGAATTAGGCCATGAAGTAGGCAGTAAATTGTCTTTAATCTTGGAACTATCTCTGAACAATATGACACTAAGAATGATGCTGACACATCAATTCTCAAACTCCTCCCACAGATTCTCCCACTGTCTTCACACGGGTGGGGTGACAGTGACAGGTGCTAAGTCTCATGATCAGTACTGTGTCGGTGCGGCCCCTGTGACCAAGACCACTCTTCCTCTATAAAGCCACTGTGGACACGTGACTCCCATTGTTAGCATCATAAATCACCGCTGAAACTGCAGTTACTTTCTGCGTCACAGAAGCAGATTTATTGTTAATTCGTGTTAGGGAAGAAAATTTCATAATGAGGTGACAAAAACCATGCAAAAAAAGCATTTTTCCAGCAGTAACTCTGAATGCAGCCATTCAAAGTATTCATCCAATATGACTCAAATCCCAACTATCTTTTCTGCTATCTGCATGATTTTTTATAGAAAAGCCCACACTTTTCATTCCAAAAAGAAAAACCAAAGTAACATTTATTGAATATATGCCTAATATTTTATTTTCAGCATTTCTATAATCCACAATTTATAGGTTATGAAAATGAGAAAAGGTTATAATTTCAAGTTTTTGTAACCCAGCTTTCAGGTATGTGGTACTTTTTTTTTTGAGACAGGGTCTTGCTTTGTAGTTTAGGGTGGCCCTGAGCTCACTATATATGTAGCTCAGGTGAGCCTCGAACTCAGTAATCCTCCTGCCTCTGCCTCCCGAGTGCTGGGATTACAGGAGCCACCAAGCCTGACATTGTGGAATGTGGTACTGATTGCTGGTGGGTGTGAGTCACCACACTTGGTATTGTTGTATGTGGTTACTGGGGATCGAACCAGGGACCTTGCACTTGCTAGGCAGGCCCTGCAACCACTGAGCTAAATCTCCGGCCCAGGTATGTGCTACTTTTTAATATATGGATGAGAAGACGGAATGAATACTATTTCTGTGAACTATTCGAAATCCAGAATCAGTTGTATAAATTTATATAAAAAAAGACTGAAAGGACTATACTAGAAATTGAGCTAAGATCAACCATACTCCATGAAGTCTGGAATGCGGTGTTGCAGAGTTTCTATTTCATATATTATTCTTACTCTAGTTCAAAGAAAATCAAGCTGACATTCAAGATTAGCAATCACAAATCCACCCACTGTCAGTTTGATACTCTTACACATTTCTTTAAACCATATTTAGTCCTGAAAGGGGGAAAATAACAAGATTATAACCTCACCTAACTATCCTGTACCAAACTGAAAATCCCAAATCCTTTCCCCAAATTCTGAATAATTCTAGCACTGTTCAAAAGCCCAAGTCCAAAGTCTGTCCTCCAAGACTCAAAGCAAATTCTTCATTGTGACCACTAGTAAAAAACCAGGCCGGGGCATGTAGCTTAGTGGTGCCAGGACCGCTGGGAATGCAAGGTCCTGAGTTTGATTTCCAGTCCCAAATTAATAAATAAATAAAACAAGGTCTATATTCTCAAAATACAGTGCCACAGAGTGAACATTCCCATCCCCAAAGGAAGGAGTGGAGGATAGACAGGAACCAACCAAAGCACAACCAAAGCCCGGCAGAGAGACCTGAGGCTTTCTGCCTCTCTGTGCAGCACCTGGTGAGATGCGAGCTCCCGGCCTGACCAGCTGCAGCTCACACAGCCTCTCTTGGGCCGGCTCTGTTCACTGGCTGCAGTTCTCCACCGCGGATCCTCCACAGGCCTGGCATCTCCAACTTCACTAGTCCTCCACTTCAGCTGTGGCCTCCTCGCTCTTACCATGTCACACATTGCTCTCTTTGGTGTCCCTGGTAGGAATTCTGACCCTGTCTCAATTGCCTGGACGACTCAGCACTCCTTTGAATTCTGGATGAAGGGCTCCATGGCCTGTTAACCGTGATGTTCTGCATCTCTGCAAAACCAGCATTCTAAGGATGATGCCTTGGTCTACTACCAGTTCAAGCAGTGGTCAGGCCCCTTTGCATCATGGGAGCAGTGGCTTCTACAAGCTTGGACAAGCAGAGAAAAATGAATCCTGGGGAAATAACTTCCTCGAGGTCACATGAAAACAGTGTGGTTCATTTCTCTCTTCTCAAAGGAAAGTCCTTCAATGTAGTTCAGACCTCTATACCCTTACCACCCACACACACTTCTTTTGGTACTGGGGATTGAACTCGGGGCCTTGTGTGTGCAAGGTAAGTGCCAGAACCACTGAGCTAAATCCCCAGACCTGCCCCCTTAATTCTTGATGGTTAGTGTCTGAGAGCTTCCTGAGATGTCCTCAAGGCACCTCTCCTATTTTCCTAGCACAAAGTATTGAACTTCTTTTTAATGGTGATGATCTCTTTCCTAGGCCCTGTCTTTATCTTTGCCTGTCTTTATCTTTGTGGCCAATCCACAACATTTCCAGGTCTTTTGGGTTTGTTTTGGCCTGGAATAATACCTTAAATCTGGCTACAATTCCCATAGCTGAACATTGTGTTATCTTGACATTTCTTCCATGAGACTAATTAGTCCATCACCTTAAAATTAGTCTCCTGTGGGGCCGGAGGGTTAACTCAGTGGTTCCGGCGCCTGCCTCCCAAGCACAAGGTCCTGAGTTCGATCCCCAGAAACCACATATAATGCTGGGTGTGGAGACTCACGCCCACCAGCAATCAACACAGCATACCACAATGCCGGGCGTGGTGGCTCACGCCTGTCATTCCAGCACTCGGGAGGCAGGGACAGGAGGATTGCTGAGTTCGAGGCTTGCCTGGGCTACATAGTGAGCTCAGGGCCAGCCTGAACTACAAAGTGAGACCCTGTCTCAAAAAAAAAAAAAAAATTAACCTCCTGTGGGCCAGGGATGTAGCTCACTAACGCTACATATGCCTTGCAAGTGCAAGGCCCTGACTTAAATTGCCAGTACAGAATAACAAAAGTATAACATTAGCCTCCTCTAAAGTTTGAGGACATGGAAAAGAAATGTAGACGAAATTGGTGGAGCAGAGTAAAACTGTGCTCCTCATGTCTACCAGGAAGTAGAGAGGGTTAGAGAGAGCCAGAGAATGGATCCATCCTTCAAAGCCAACAGTGACCCACTTGCTTCAATGAGGCTGGCCCCAGTGTCCCGGCCAGCTACCCACTGGCCAGATCTACGGAGGAGGTCAGTGACTGCAGTACACGGGTGTTCGCGAGACGCTTCATATTCAGCCCTGACACAACTCTTTCGTGAGACTTAAATCTCATCAAGTCATCAGAATGCCTCAAATTTGCCTATTTGGCTCTTTAGTCAATGCTACCTTGCTATAATAAATGTCGTTGAAGAATCGTTGGGTAGATCTGTTTCCTTCCACACGCTCTTCTCTCCTTTCCTGAGCTTTCAGGATGAAACAGAATTAACCCCCAGTGTTACCAAGGGTGTTGTTAGGTGAGTGTCTGTCTTGAGGTACACACTCGCACTGTGTGAGCACCAGCCTCTTTTCCAAAGAGCCGAAGCATGTTAATTGTAACCACTTGATTTTGTATTCTACTTTTGCCTTCTCTTTTTCTCTGAAACATGAAAAAGACAGCAAGTGGCATCTGAAGAGAACTGTGACCAGTTTTTAGAAGGAAAGTTCAGCATCGTTTTATGTTCATTTATTTTCAATTTCCTTCTGTTTATCTTACTTTTACATTATTTGAGATTTGGATTAACTGTGCTCTCTGAATTCTGGGATTTCTACCAGTTGAGCAATTTAATTAATCCAGAGTCCTCTGCAGAGCACTGTGAATGAATAAGTCATCCTCGAAATTAAACTGCCCAACTCAAAGGGACTTTTGGTATCAACAGTTTGGGGCCGAAAATTACTTTTAGTTGATAAATAACACTTCAAGTAGTCCAACCTACAGTTGGTTATGTGAGCTTTAAAATCTTCCCAGGTAATGGCACAGATATGATTCTTCTACAAATGCCAAAAGCTACAGAAAACCCTAGAGTTGGAACAGTAATAATAGGGATAATTTGGAGCCTTTTTACATGAATCATGGTCAAACTTAAGTAAACTTATTCTATGAAAACATTAGGATAGTCATTTAGTACAAAATAGGAGACTGTGAGGAATACAGTCTTCTTCCAGCATGGTGTTTTTCTTGAATAATTACAGCTCTAAATGAGTGGCCCATTCTGAATTAGAATGAATCACTTTGGATTGAAATAAAATGACTTTAAGTGATGGCATAGTACAGAATTTCACTAAAGGGCTATCATACTTTAGAAACCATTTCTAATTCTCTTTCTTTCATCTTTGTGAATTCTTGTTAATTCTTTTCCTGCATGAACTTATTATTCCCTAATGAGGACATTACCATTTTTCTCTCTTCTTACCCGTAGGGTATTAAAAATCAACTGAGCCCTTAATTACTTAGCTAAGAGAGAACATCCTAATTGGAAACCACCCTTCCCCTGCAGGAACTTGGAGAATTTTTAGCCTCATAGCTACTTCTTAGAAGAAACTTACCAACCAAACCTCAAGATGCTAATTATGTGGTTATATAATTTACATAGACTCATGTCACATTAACATATATGTTTCAAGTCTTTGAAAATTGATCTAGTACAAACTGATGAGGATAATTATCGGGGTACTTAAGGATTTTTCCCTCGTGATCTACCAAGTGCATCATTTATTTTTAAAATGTGTAATAACTTGTTCTAAGGAAGACTATCTCAAATAGACATAAATATTACCAGTTAGCATCCCAGAGACTCACGGAATCCTTCCTGAGTGGGGAAAATTCTGGCCCAAAGGCTCTGTGTTAGGTCTGGGCACAGAGCCCGGCCTGGGTTCAGTTATTCTGTGAGTGGGTCCAGGCCTCGGTGACCCTTCAGATCTCCCCGGTCCTTTCCAGTGAGCAGTCTGTGCAGAGGTGACAGCAGAGCCTCTGTACACCATGCAAGACCGGCTGCAACCACGAAATAGCAACTGAGTAATTACAAGCACATTTCAGCAGAGGCCGTATTGTAAGACTTTTTTTTTTTTTTTTGCGGTACTGGGGATTGAACTCTGGTCCTTGTGCATCCAAGGTTGGTGCGGTTCCACTTGAGCTGAATCCCCAGCCCTGTAAGCACTTTTTAAAATCAGTGAACCCCGGGCCAGAGGGTTAGCTCAGCGGTTCCAGCGCCTGCCTTGCAAGCGCAAGGTCCTGAGTTCAATCCCCGGTAACCACATATAATGCTGGGCATGGAGACTCACACCCACCAACAATCAACACCGCATACCACAATGCCAGACGTGGTGGATCAAGCCTGTCATCCCAGCACTCGGGAGGCGGAGACAGGAGGATTGCTGAGTTCACGGCGGCTTGCCTGGGCACCACAGTGAGCTCAGGGCCAGCCTGAACTAAATATAGTGTATCTCCTCCTCAGGAACAAAAGCAAAGATACAGAATAAGCACACACTAGTGGACGTGCTTGTGCTTCTGAAAGTTTTACAAAAATAATTGTAGGCCGAAACAAGTTTCTGGCAGGTCCTGTGAAACTCCAGACATTAGAATGATCACCTTTTGGGACACAGCAGTTGTTATTTGAATGTTCCTGCTTTTGCCCTTGAAACTGTGCCTAAAATAGTGTCCTTCACCAAGGGTACCAGGCAAGAAACACAAGCCAGCCTGGGCGTCAGCCCTGCCCCTCTGTGCCCGAGGGGAGGCGCCCAGCAGCTCCCTCCAGTGCGTGGCCGCTTGTCCACGTCAGGACGCGGGCAGCAGATCTGCATCTGCAGTGACAGATGATGAACATAGGTTGAAAACTGATACGTGAACAGTGGACCCTACACGAGAAAACGCAACCCTCCCCCTGGCTCTGCCTCCCCACCCTACTCTCAGACGCAGTGGCTGAGCTAAGACGAAGTGTCTGTCGAAGGTGTCTCGGGGTGACATCTCTTCACGAGGGCAACGCCAAAACACAAGGGACTACGACCACAACGGCAGGGTTTGGTCAGCTTTTCACTGGAGGCAGCGTGTCCAGAAGTTTGCTCCATGGAAGGAAGAGACAAGGACTGGAAGAAAGGGGACTTGGGCTCATGTGACTTCGGGAACTATCGCCTTAGAGTTTCCAAGTATAGCGCTTCCCACTCTTACACCACACGTGTAACCTCCGGGAAAGGCAGCGTGCGTCAGAACACGTGTTTTCCAAATGCGCTCGCCATTACAGGACCTCGTGAAATGCAGGAGCCGGGGAGAGGTGGTTTGAATAAGCCAGCGCCCGCTTTAAGCGAGTTTCCATTCTGGCCCCACATGACCATCATTAGCACCTTCCGTGGAGGCTAAAAGCTTCCGTGAGTTCTAGTGGTGCTGAGGAAGTGAGCCCTGCCTCCGGACATACCAGCACAGGCGTACAGGGCAGATGGCTTCTCTTCCTGAAACCGGGGTCGCCCCGCGGAAACAGGATCGAAAAGAAGGAGCATCTCGCGCGAGGCGGGTGTCCTCCATCTGGGCGCCGCCCGCTCTGGGCTTTAGTTCGTCTGCACAGCTTGCCTCACGCAGGCTCTTCGTGCCAGCATTTTACAACCTGTGGTTAATGGCTCTTGGAGCCGGGGCTGTGGCCGCCCTCAGCCTGCGGGGTGGAGCTTACTCAGCTGTCTCAGAAATCGACTTCCACGCAGCCCCTGGCTGCTCAGTTAAAGGACTGTTTTGCCCCCTCCGATCCTCAGGAGGGGCCCACGGCCGGTAGCGGTGCTCACACTGCCGCTCGTGCTAGGGCAAGATTAGTTCAGGTCACGCGAAGGAGAAAGTCCACACACGTGATGGCCGTGCCCCTCTCCGGCGGGAGTGGAGCTGAAGGCAGCCACAGACTCGTCAGAGATCTGGGACTCCGCCGGCTTCCGCCTGAAACGTGAGCGTTCTGCTTCTCCAGAGTATCACAAATGTAGCCAGACGTGATGTCTGCCCCACAGGAAGCAGGAAGCAAGAGGGCAGAAGCCAGAGGGAGCCGCTCCCTATAGCGCCCCCTGGAAGTCACACTGGAGAGTCATCTTTTTTGGTGGCTGGAAGTTCATCACATGACTATACCTTGCAACCCGGAAGTCTGACAAACACTATCTTCCGCTTGGACACATCCTTAAAACCAGCTGGCTTCTCTTATGGGGCAAGAGGAGACTGAATATGGGGTGTGGCCCTGACAATCTCCCATATTCGCTTGCTATGTAGCCAGGCTTTGTTGGGACAAAATGTTTCTCCCCAAAACTACGTGTCCTGTCTTCTAATTGGTGAAGGGCCCTGGATGGCTGGGCAGGAGGTCAGAAATTCTAGCTAGTGTCTGGCTCAAAAGATGGCAGTAGAGTTTCCCAATAGTTCTATATATTTAAGATTTTTATAACTAAAATGTATTTGAGAAATAAAAGTATTTCCCTATTAAATGTCTCCAATATTCAACATTTAAAGTCAATTTTCCCTCGTATTGTGATCGTCTGTCTTTCTCTCTACCACACCCTCTGAGCCCCAGGAGGAGGACTGGCCTTTCTTTCTGTTTTGATCTTCAGAGGCTCATGGATTCCACATGGGCTGGAAAAGTATCACCTGCGAGGCGCCCATCGGGTGCTCTGTGATGCTGCCGCTCCTCCCTGCCGTCCCCTCTCGCGCGTGACACGCGTTGCCTCTTTCTCTAGTGGATTTCTGCCTTGCTAAGGGCTGCCCCTGAGTGCCTCACGCCTGAGTTCTCCCGGACGACCCCAGCCCCCTCCCTGGAACGCGCTGCTTTTTTTTTTTTTTTCTGATGTCTTCTCTTGGGTCTTTGTTCTTAAACGCATTGCTTGTGAAAATAAACTGTGGCTTCCCATAGGCAGGCCTCTGTTCCGACCTCGTTTGTTAGCTAGCTCCTCCCAGAGAGAGCACGTCTAGGCTGCTACACGTTCGATAAATATTTAGAAGGTTAATGCCCGGGACTCCGCCGCTCCGGGTGATGTTTATACTTCTGTCTGCCACATCTCCTTGGGGTTCAGCAGGTTACCGCTGACCAGGCCAATCAAAGGCGCTGGGCAGCTAACTAGGTGGTCCGGGCCTGGTGATCACAGATCATTAAACTTCATCCGCCTGCTCAGGGAGCTGTTAACAAGCCCGCCTTGCCCAGGAGGCGCTTTCCTGGCGCTCTGTCCCACCCGGATCTGAAGTAAGGGCCTGCCGGAGTGGGCTGGACACCAACATGGTGAACATTTTATTTGCAGTTACTTGACTTGGCCCGAATTGTTTTTATATGTGGGGGGTTTTGTTTTCACAGAAGGGATTGTGACAGCAGTTGTTAAAAAACTAGGTTCTCGGAGGTCATTCTTTTGGTTTTCTGAAAAGACCCTAACAGGGCCTCATAGAACAACAGTGCTAATCTCGGCTGACATGACGGTGAAGGATTTTGTCTAATATTTAGAGCCAGGTTTGGGGGACAGAGATAGCAGGGGGCAGGAAGCTGGGGACACTGGCTGCGGCCGCTGAACCCTGCCCGACGCGTCGCCCCCGAGTCTCCAGGCCGAGGCACCAGCGCGCCCCGCAGGCACCAGGGCTCCTGCTTCCGCCCCTGCTCCGCCGGACTGCAGCCCCGCCATCGAGGCAGCGGTCTCCGAGAGGGGCGGACGCGGCCTGGGCACGCAGCGCAGTCACATGAGGCCGAAGGAGACTCGGGTAATCCTCCGCCACATTCTTGGGGTCTAATTATTTTCAGGCCTGTTTTAGAGCTAATCACCAAAGCTATGCACATTCACACTTGCACCCCAGCCACGCAAGGGAGAAACCTCTTTAAATAAGATACTAACACGAGCGTGAGCCTTTGCAAAACAATAACTCAAATGTATTTTGTTGTTTTAATCCACTTATAACAAGAACATTTAACTATCAAGCTATTCTTCACTATATAAGTCAAATATTCTCATTGAGCTAAGTTAGCAAATTACACTGATAAAGAAAAAATTATTTTATTGGGGTATTTTGCAATGCATAGTAATTACATTTGGGGGGAATTGGTATATATATATATATTTTTTTCTTGATCATTTTCAATCCCCTTTCTCTTTCTCTTTGTTCTCTTGTCCCCACGTCCACTGATCCCCTTTACCAGCTCCACTTTGCTCCTGGATTTATTTATAGTTTGGCTTTCTTATGTAAGAGAAATCATGTCACTTTATCTTCCAGAGTCCTACTTACTTTACACTACGTCTGAAGATCCATCCATCTCCCTGTGAGTGATTAGGCCCTGCCCTTCTTTGTGGCTGAGTAGTACTCCATTGCATACAAATGCCACACTTCTTTTATTTGTTGCCTGCTGGTGGGTATCCATGTGTGTCCACAGTTTAGTTATCGTGGACTGTGCTGTCTGGAACATGGAAGTGCATGCATTGTTATGACAGTATGACGTCTTTACCTCTTTGGGGAAGATGTCCAGGAGAGGTACAGCTAGGATGAATGGAATTTGTAGTTTTAGATTTTTGAGGAATCTCCATACTGATTTTCACAGTGGTTGTACGAGTTTATATTCCTACCAACAGTGTAGAACTGTTCTTTGTCCCCTATATTCTTACCAGTGTTGATTATTATTATTATTATTATTTTGAGACAGGGTCTCGCTTTGTAGTTCAGGCTAGCCCTGAGCTCACTATGTAGCCCAGGCAAGCCACCACGAACTCAGCAATTCTCCTGTCTCTGCCTCCCGAGTGCTGGGATTACAGGCGTGAGCCACCACGCCCGGCACTGTGCCATGTGGTGTTGATTGCTGGTGGGCGTGAGTCTTCACGCCCAGCATTGTATGTGGTTACCAGGGATCGAACTCAGGACCTTGCGCTTGTGAGGCAGGCGCCGGAACCACTGAGCTAACCCTCCGGCCCCAGTGTTGATTATTTTTTATGTTCTGCACAGCAACCCTTCTTACTGGGGTAGATGGACTCAGAGCTGTTTCAATCTGCATTTCCCTACTGGCCAATGATGCTGGACATTATGTCATCAACTTGCCCATTTGTGCCTCTTTTTTCTCAAAATTGTGGATTCTTTTCAATTTTTGATTGGGTCATTTGTTTTGGGAGTTTAAAGTTTTAGAGTTCTTTCTGTATTCTTGATTCTGGTCCTCTATTCAAAAGTAGTTGACAGGCCAGGGAACAAGCTCTTAGGTGACTCGCCCACCTAGCGAGCGCAAGGTCCTAAGTTCAATCCCTGGTACTAGAATAAAACAGAACTGAACAAAACAGAACAGAATGAGCAGCTGGCAAAAATTTGTGCCCATTTTGTAGGTTGCTTGTTCACTCTGCAGATTGTTTCATTTGCCGGGAAGAAGCTTTTTAACACAATCCCTTCTGTAGATTATCCACATTATTTCTTGTGCTATCAGAGTCTTGTTCAGGAAGTCCTTGTCTATGCTGATAGCCCCTCCGGCATTTTCCATATGGATCTTTTTGCAGTTTCAGTGTTTCTGATCTAAGTTTTTGATCCAATGTGACAAGATTTAAGTGCAGGTAAGAGATACCACTTTTGTGCCGAGTATTTTAATTTCACCTTTTGAAAGTACTTTCTGAATGTCTGAGCTTTCAGCTTAACAATGAATTATGGATTCAAACATGGCTTCACATTGACGTACAGGGTATACTGAGTTTACAGCCTGCACTGTAAGCTGAACAATGAGGCTCATCTTATGGCCAGGTGGATGCAGTGTTTGTTTTTATAACAGTTTTAGTGGTGTGTAACAGATACAGAAAGGCTCAGCATCTTCTAAGAGCTTTATAGTCGCAAGGCATCTTCCTGTGTCTTCATTACTATACAGAGTGACATATTACACAGCCATGTAATAGCAATAGTTTGCAATAGATTGGTACACACAGTGTCATCTAAGTCAGCTGTGAACAAATTATGTCCATTTTATTTTTATTATGCTATTGATTAATAAACTGAGGGCCAGAGAACAGTTAAGTAATAAGCCCAGGATGATGTGCTGGAAAACAGACTTGGGATTTGGACTCAGGTTTGGCTGATTCCAACTCCGTGTTGGCCCAAATGTGTTACAATACCATTTCCTCTAAACATAGTTCCTCCTTCTTATTTATTCCTGACCTGGCAATGTCTAGCCTCTGAACAAAGCTAGTGCAGCACACAGTACAGAGGTCAACTGAAGAGATATTCAGTTGGCGACTTCACTAGTTAAATGCACTCTATGCACATATCTGTGCAATTTCTGAAGGAAAAGCCTAAGAAGACAGACTTTATTGGGTAAATCCAAATTACATCCATCTGTTGCCAGTATTTAGAGCAAACTCTTGTGCTCGTTCTGGGACTGCTCCCCTGGTCTCTGACTTGCCCGTGTCTCTGCTGCTTCGTCTTTGATCTGTTTTGTATTCAGCCTCCAGGTAAATCTTCACAGAGCACGAAGCTCTTCTCCTCGAAAACCTGTAGTTTAAAATTAAAAGCTGCAGGCTCTCACCCCTCTAAGTAACTGGTGCGTGTTGCTTATACTGCTCATCTGGTACTTAACTCAGACTATCTTGTGATTTAGCAAGACCAACACAGTTTATATTTCTGCACGTAATGTAAGCACTTTAAGGGTTGAACCTCCACTGTTTAGCCCAAAGTAAGCACTATGTAAATAATGATCCAATTTGGAATTTTCCACTAAGTAGTGTGGTTCTGAGGCTGGTTCACCAAACAGACTCAGTTCAGCTGAGCTTTATACTCCAGAGCATCTCAAGAGCCCACCCGAGCCCATCTTGGTGGTTTACCTGGTGGATCTGTGGCCCTCTCTTGTCTCATCCACCTAATCCTTGGCTTATTCTCTGAACCCTTGGCTTTGCGGGCCAACCAGTAAGACCCCCCCCCACACTGGCTTCACTGTCTTCAGTGCTCCATGTGCTCTTGAAAAATGGTTCTCCAGATCTGGTTCTTGGCAGACTTTCTTGGTCCTAGCCAACATTTGCTCTTGTATCTAATATATGGATATTAGACAAGTTGGTTTTCCTTCTGTCATAATCTAGCCCATGAGATTACACCACTTGGGCCAACCCGCCCTACCTCCTGGGAAGCATAGCTCAAGCCCATTCTCTAAAGTACTAAATGTATGATTCACTGTCTACTGTACAAGATAACAGAAAGGAAACCACTGGGTTTCTGTTCACCATTTTGTATCTGTGTGATAAAATATCTGAGAGAGTCAATCTAGAGAAAAGGCTCGCTTTGGCTTCAGTGCTGTGGTCGCCTGGCCTGGTGGCTCTCAAAACTCAGGGGAGGCAGCACAGCATGGCTGTGCATGCTCATCTCATGGAAGCCAGGAGACGAGAGAGAGGGGATGGGGCTAGAGACAAAATACACCAAAAATATACAAGGACACCCCTGACCCACTTTCTCCGGTGAGGCTTCACCACCTAAAGTTTCTACCTCTCCCAATAATCCGTTAAACTAGTAACCCATGGACTGATTACTCCACCCAGGAAGCCAGAGTGTTCATCCCCTAACCCTGTCCCAAAGCCCCAGTCAACACTGCTTCTTCATGACCAAACTATCAATATGTGAGCTGTCAGGGCCATTAAACTGCAAACCCCAACAAGGCTCTTCAGACAACATGTGCAGGTTGATTCAAACACCATGGGGAGTCTTATCTCACTGAACTGAAAGGGGACCCAAGAAAGCAGGACAAAAAGTAACAGAAAGACCCTTATTTCAAAGCGGGGACGCAAAGATTCCATCTCTCCTCATCACATGTAGCAACAATATCTACCAAATTTAATTTGAGGGCTGTGGGAAGAATCAGATAAGCATGAAAGTCCTTTGCCAGATGCAAAGGGTGGGCGGAGAGAAGAGAGCACAGTCCCCTCCTTCTCATGGCTCCCACTGCCTGAGGTCAGCCACGCCCCCCAGCTATGAAACGAACAAGTCCAGCAATCAACAGTCCACATGCTTTAAATTGCACTCCTTCTGAGTTGCATGATGAAGTTGTGCTCTGTCCCCACCAGGTCACAAATTATCCCCGGGTCCAGCACATCCACACTGCATGAGGCACCACCCACTACCCACTCGGTACCCATCTGTTCCCAGAGGGACCTTGCATACCGCAGCGCTTGTGTCCCCTGATTCTGACTTTACTCAAGAATGCCCGCCAAGTACAAGAGAGGCAATGCTGGCCATTGTATCAGTCTATTGTTATAAATGTTTTATCTATTAGTTATTGTGGTTCGTCTCTTGCTCTGCTGACCTTATAAACTAAGCTTTTTGGTAGGTGTGTGTGTCCGGGAAGAAATGTAGGCTGATAGAGTCCAGTCCTGTCCATATTTGTCGTGCCCATGCGGTGACTTGGACCATGTGCGCTATGGTTAGGGGGATTCCCTGGGGAAGAGGTAGGCCCTTGACCCCAGGGCAGAGAGACCCTTCCAGAACTGTGAACCCAAGGGTCTTCCTCCCTCTTCTGCACACGAGGATGCTGTTGGCTTATTCCCTTTCCTCGGAGGTCAACTGATCTTCCCCAAGTCACATATCTGAAAGCAGGGGCCTGCAACACGTGTGTCCAGCTCTACTTATGCGTGAGACCTCCCCTTCTGCTCTCAGTCTCCACAGAGTCTCAGTAGGGACCGAACTGTGGACAGTTTTCCTCCAGAGCATTACACACGTGGCCTGGAGTCCAGCTGCCAGCGAGAGACCCGCTCAGCCTGCGCTCTGCCACTGGCACTGCCAGCGGCGTTCTGCTCTTCTGGGCTTTGACTGGAATCTCCCGTCACATTCAGGACGAGGCATTCTGGGGCTGCTTTGCCAAACCTTACCGAACTCCTCCTGCGGGCCGGCTCCGACGGTTCTGACCCACGGGCTGCTGGCATCACAGCAGGACTTCGCTCGTCTGGTACCATGATCTGCCTGGCTCGCTGTCTCATCGCTCACAATTTAAGGAAGGAAAGGTATGTGTTGGCTCACAGTTTGCAGAGGCTTCAATCCAGAGTCTGCCAGCTCGGGGGGGCGGGCACGGGGTGGCACAGGGAGGTCAGCAGAGAGCGGCACCCGGGAAGGTCTGAGGGAGGCGAAGGCTTTGTGTCACAGCCCGTGAGTGTCTCGAGTCCTAACCCATCCCCTCCAGCACCCTTGGGGGTCTAGATGTAAAGGCTAGTGTGCTCCTCCCCCCGGTCTGCGGGACCCAGCCGGCCTCCCTAAGGGTTTTGTGTGGCCACTACGGTGCCTCCCATTGTCCCTGAAGCCCTGGGGCTGCCCTGTCTGTCATTACTTCTGACACAGGAGCCTTGGGCGCAGTCCTGGGATGCAAGGACCACCCTGTCCATATTTGAACAGGTGGCGTAAGGTGCCGCGTGGACGCCAGTACCCAAATCAGCCTTCCGGGAGTTCGGGCCAGGGCTCGGGGCGCTGCTGAGGCCTGGAAGTGCAGGGGCGGAGCTTCCCGGCTGAGGCCACGGGGCTGGGTTCTCCTCTGGCTGGACAGATGTGCTCAGATGTGCGGCTTCCTCCGCCCCACGGACGCAACGGCTTCAAACTGTGCACTGGCGATTCCCAGGTGCCAGCACCCGCAGCCGCGCCTGCCCGAGGGAAGCAGCCACCTGGGCAGGCTGCTGTGCTCATTCCTCGTCCCAGCAGAGCACTGGCACCTGCTGTGCTTCCTGTTCCCGTTTCCGGCCGCGCAGCGCCTCCTGAGGTAGGGACTTCCAGCGCGACTCAGCCCAGCCCACAGCGTTCCCCAGGCAGAGAACCTTTATGGCCAAGCTGCACTTTGTCTTTACTATACACATATTTATGTGGCGGCAAACTGTGAAATCACACTGAAAAATATAACCCGTAATCGCTCAGTTTTTAAGAAGCTAGTTGTGCTAGTTGACATTAAATGCACTGAAGGAGCCCAGGCTGGGCTCAGACTTCAGTTCTCCTGTCTCAGCCTCCCAGAGTGCTGGCGTCTTAGTTACTTTTCTCTCCTTGCTGTGACAAAATAGCCGTCGTGCAAAGTTAAAGGGGAAGCGGTGACTTCGCTCCCGGTTCGCAGAGGTTTCAGTGCGACACGGCCGGCTCCAAGGCAGGCGGCACAGGGCAGAGGGCAGCACAGGGCAGAGGGCGGCACAGGGCGAGAGCCGCGTTTAGGGGCCACGGGCTAGCAAAACAACAGGAAACTGCAGCAGCATCTTTCTGCCTCTCGTATTTTATCTAGATTCCTTGGCGCCGGCAGCACCCACACCTCACTGCCAGGGCCTTGAGCGCGCGCTGAGGCTCGGTCCCGGCTGGAAGCAGGCCTCCACCGCACAAGGCTCAGATGCAGACCGCAGACCACACCTAGGCTGGGCAAGCTCCGGAGCCGGGCCAGGTGGGTGGAAAGGGTTCCCGCTCCAGCTCCAGCGTTACGCGGATCTGAGCCGAGAGGGGAGACTGTCCTTGGGTAACAGAGCTCCGGCTAGTGTTTCTCAGAGGGTAATTTGGTGGAAACAAATGCAATTAAGTTTAAGATTTGCAGGGATTTGTGTAATAGCTTGTAGAGTCTTAGGTCGTAAAGCCGTGTGAATGGTCGATGAAGTGACTGTACTTCAAGATTAAACACTGAGGAACGGCTGCGTGAGGGGGCACAAAGAGCCACAGTGGGCTGGCCAGCAGCAGGGAGCCGTCGGGCTACAAGGTCACGAACAAGGTCATGAACAAGGTGGTGATGAAGGTCAAGAAAATAGAGGAAAGCCGGGGCGCGAGCAAGCCCGAGGCCCATTTCCTCGGCTGCACCTGCGGAGTGTTTCACCAAGGCACGCGGCCAGGCCTGCACCCGAGACCCTGTCCACTCTGGCCCGGGAGCTCCCACTGCTCGGTGGGCTGTGTGGCCTTTCTACGCGAAGACACCGAAGCCTGAGGAGTCAAGGCAGGGCTGCCTGTGGACGCCGGTGGTGGGAGTGCAGGGGGCGTGGGAAGCAATCCTCAGTGCACAAGGCAGAGCGGACGACCGAAGGGACACGGAGACAGGACGAGGAGGTCGCCAGAGGAGGAAGCTTCCCGAGGGAGCCACAGAGCCGAACCTCCGAGAACCTTCTCTTGTCCTCTCATCCAGAGCGGGCTGCTTGGCGGAAGCGGGTGACCTGGGGCCTGGAGTGCCCGCCCTGTGGACCCGCCTCCACTCCTGCAGAGCCGCTGAGGTGGGGTTTGACATTGAGCGCTTCAGGCCAGAGCACGCGTCGGTCAGTGGCGCCCCAGCAGGCACAGTGTCCGCTCGAGAAAGGTGCTCAGAGCGGGACAGACCTGTTCAGCCCTGCGCGTGCTGAGTGCTCGGGCCTGACCTCCATCAGGGCAGCCAGTCTTGCCGTGGGAACGCGGGGTCCCTCAAACCTCAGTCCTGACACGGGGCGGGACCTGACACGTGCTGCCCGTGCCGAAGCAGCTCCAGCTGGTGGGGCACAGCCAGGTCCCGAGGGGGCAGCCCCAACCTGAGTGCCCGCAGGAGACCACGGACAGTCCTGAGGGTGGCTCGGCGGGTGCCGGCGGGCTGACACTCACGCCTGGGAGTCCGGGGCAGATTCCGGTGGGGACAGGAGGCTGCCCTGGAGCTGGGCTGGCTGCTCTGACGGGTGGACGGGAGCAGGGCTGGGCGCCGCGGCTCGCACCTAGAGGCCCCCTCAGCACGCGGCACCCCGAAATCAGGACCTCAGACAGCAGAGGCACAGTGCGCATGCTCATAAACGTGGGCGCAAACCTCACAGAATAAAATCCCAGTTAGAAAGGCAAAACAAAGCAGAAGCGGTGCAGAGAGGCACAGCCGAACTGCCTGCAGCAGAGTTTCCCTGTGCGCCACGCAGGCTGCGGACATTGTCTGAGTATAAGGTTCATGTTTAGATCAAAACTTGGGTGTGACTTGTACAAGATGACCCAGCACATACAGCTGTGCTTTCTTCCCAGCAGAGCTTAGCGGCATCTGCTCAGTGCCCCGTGCCACGTGAGGGTCCCGTCTCCAGGGATCTGCCTGAGCCCCTTTCTAACAGACGCCCCAGGCAGCGCGCCCACCTCTTTCCTGCACTGAGCTTGCCTGGAGCTCAGTAGCTTCTTCAATCTTCCCCTCCTGATAACGAGGTGCCACGGCTCAGGCCACTGAAGTCACTCTCCCAGCCCGCTGTGGACACAATTTCCCACACTGCTGTGGATTACAAATACAAGGATAGCATTAGATCCCTGCCTGTGAATTTCTCCTAACCTGGTTTAGATGAAATACCAAAACCATAGGTGAACAACACTGTAGACTTTGCTTGGCTTTTGTCTGATCTTATAAGCTTATTTTTAAAAGGATGCATTTCTTCTATAAAATAGAAATTCTTTGAAAGCAGATGAAAAAATCAAGAACGCAAAGGAAATATTTTAACTGAAAGAATAAAGCAAAAAAGGCAAGCAAGTGACTTCATCACAGGCTCATAGTCCTGGAAAGAATGTAAAGTCAGCAAGCTGCCTGAGTCGGTGACTTGCAAGGGTTAAACAGGTCACACGCCTCCCACACGGAGCCTGTGCTAGACAGGCACATCAGACAGTGCTGTGCGTGTTGACCAGGACTCCGAAGGCTGCGTCCGGCCATCAGATCTGCACCTTCTCTTGGCACCTGTGCTGGACCTTGGACTCTTCAGCTCTACGCAGAGGCCCAGCGACCCTCTTTACGTGCCTGCTGGGCTCCGGCTGCGGCTGTGAAACCAAGAAATGGATGCTGTGGTTTCTCCCGTGGCATCAGCCCCATTTCAGGATTCTGCAAACACGAAACAGTTTGAGGTTGCCACCAGGGACCCGGATGTGGACATCTGACTCCCGGTTCCCATTTTCATGTCTGTTTCCCACGGCCACTCCTCAGTGCGTCCTCTGAGTGCTCCACGGGTTAGCCCAGCGCCATCAGCATGCTAATGAAAGGAAGCAGCCCAGGGGACAGTTTGGCTTTAGAGAACAACTCGCTCGCTCTCAGTTTATCCTGAGATTGGCCAAAAATCTTGATTTTGCAGATAATGAGAGTCTTATTTTTCAAGAAGTTGACCTGACAGTGAAATAGTGACTCCTAGGGATTGGGAGGGTGTGGGAGGAGTGGACAGCTGTGATGGACGCGTGTGCGCACGTGTGTGTAAATGTCACGTAGAAGTCCATTCATATGTACAGTTATGTATTAAGAAAACCTTATAAAACTTTGAGGCTATGTTTATAAGAAAGAGTTGTAGGCTCTTAGACACTGGTTCACTTACTAACACACAAAGAAGGCTTTAAAATCACTATTTATAATGCACTTATGGTCTGAGGATTTCTTTTTTTTTTTTTTTTTTTTTGAGACAGGGTCTCGCTTTGTAGTTCAGGCTGGCCCTGAACTCACTATGTAGCCCAGGCAAGCCTGGAACTCAGCAATCCTCCTGCCTCTGCCTCCCGAGTGCTGGGATGACAGGCGTGAGCCACCACGCCCGGCACTGTGGTATGCGGTATTGATTGTTGGTGGGCGTGAGTCTCCACACCCAGCATTGTATGTGGTTACCAGGGATCAAACTCAGGACCTTGTGCTTGTGAGGCAGGCGCCAGAACCACTGAGCTAACCCTCCGGCCCGGTCTGAGGATTTCTTTCTTGTGGTCCTAGCACCCTGTCCCGGGAATGGGGATTGAACTCAGGACCTTGCGCTTGCAAGTCAGGCACTGTATGAAGGATCTCTTCATAAGACCAAGGAGGAGGGGCATCCTCACTGGAGCCTCAGCATAAGGCTGTCTGCTTAGCAGAAAGCTAGGAGAAAAAAAAAAACACAGAGGAAAATCAAATGTTCTGTTTGTCTGCTTTCTTTCATTCGGAGTCTTCCTGGCTGTTTCATTACTGTAGCTGAATACCACAGATGAGTAATTTTGAAAGGGTGAAAGTTGACTCTGCGTGTTCTGAGGCTGGGAAGTTCCAGATGGAATCATCAAAAAGGTTGAAGTCCCTCTCACCGTCAGTCCTGCAGAGCGCCAAGGAGACGCAGGGAGTCACACGGCAGGGGAGAGCGTCTAGCTGGCATCTCTCCTCTTCCTTCAAAGCCACAGCCCTGTTTGATTTAGGGCCCAACCTATGGCCTCGCTGTAACATAAATCACATCCCAAAGGTTGTTACTCAAACACCATAGCTGAATTAAGTTTCTCCCCTCTCAGGGCTTCACAGCGTGGCAAGTTCCACGCGAGTTTTGGTGGGAACACAAAAGCACGGCAGTTGGCTTCCTTCCTCCGCTTTCCTCCTCAGTGAGATGCTGGTACCGGCAAGCCCCAGGGTTGTTGAGAGCTTTCTGTGAAAGTGTGTTCAGTGCTTGCTACTAGGCTCACGAGACCTCAGTAGCTCGCAGCTGCTGACAATGTCACCAAGCCCAAGTACGTGAGACAGGCAACTTAGTGTCCAAGAATCTACAGCCTGTACACAAGCTGTGGACCCTGAACTAAAAGCCATGATTCCTCTTCTCCATGTCCTGGGCACAGCTCCCCTAACATGTGACGTGTATGAAGAGGCCCAGGGGTGGCTAATCACCCTTCACCACTCAGCTGCTGTTGCCAGCGGTAGGTAAAGTTAGTGGGAGCTAAATACCATGCTGACACCATCATTTCCCATGATTCTCTGGTCTTTCCACTATACTCTGGTACTTCAGTTCATGAACGCAATTTTCTCCACCATCCTGGTAGCAAACTGAGTTAGACGAGAACTGAATCAGATTCCCCAGCAAGGTCAACACTGAGCTTTGCCACTGAGTTTGATTCCGTTTTCATCCAATTCGGTTTGCAATCAGAATCGTGGAAACAACTGTGTTTGTAGGCAGAGGTACCGCCCTAGCATCTCAGAATTCAACATAACTACACTTCCCTAACACTTGCAACTGCTTAATGGAGCACCCTTGAATTTTTAAAAATTTTGTCTTGTTATATTCTTTTTTTTTTTTTTTTGAGACAGGGTCTCGCTGGCTCTGAGCTCACTTTGTAGCCCAGGCAAGCCTCGAACTCAGCAATCCTCCTGTCTCTGCCTCCCGAGTGCTGGGATTACAGGCGTGAGCCACCATGCCCGGCGTTGTCTACGGCCATACCACCCTGAACGCGCCTGATCTCGTCTTGTTATATTCTAATGAACAGCGCTTTGTCTGCTCCATAAAAAGGAGCAGTGGATACAGTTGTCATATGCATTTGAGGGGGACTGTTGTGGGAAAAGTTTTAGGTGTTGGAATGATCAGCTTTTGTCCTCTCTGAATTCCCTTCAGCCGGCTGCAATCGTGTACATTCCTGGGCAAGTTTAACTATGCTGTCAGGTTTTTCTTGTTGTTTTAGTAAAACTGCACTTAAGGAAGTCAGTGCGTCTTTTCACGAGCCCGCCTGGAGTTCCAGGTTCAAACTTTGTTAGAATTTGAGGCCAGACTCGGTCTTCGTTGAGTAAGAGCACAGTTTTACAATTTACCCTGTCTTCTGTTCGCACTGCCAGAAGTTCAGAGCCAATTTGGATTCAGTCGTAGTGAGCACTGAGAGCCCACTCCACTGACAGTACAGAAAACTCCTTTCCTTGGCCTTACTGCTCTGGCATTAACCTCTGAATCCACGTCTTTCTTTTGAGTCCCTCGCTTGCTTACACGAGGCAGAGGATACATTTTCAGATGAATGACACCAAGGACTCAGGGCGGACTGCACTCAGCCTTCCTCTGGGCCACTGTACGTCTGGGGTGAATTAGCCACTAGCCCTGGGACCGTGGTGCACACAGCCTTCCTTGGGACCCACAATTACTTAGCTCCGGGGCTCAGTTTCCTGCTATTTCAAGTCCCATTTGGCAAGCTGGAAGCAATTAAGAGCTAGCTTTCCCATTTGGGGCCAGCACCCAGGACATACGATCATTAACATTAAGATGTTCCACGTTAAATTGCTAGGTTACAAACAACCCCTCAGGCGGAGCAAAAGAAAACATGAAAGTAATGAGCTGGTTATTATGCCATCACTCCCTTTATTCCTAATTATCTCAGCAGATCGCTGACACCTTGGAAATCATCACTAGAGTGTCACCAGTCTAAGCACCACTCTAGAAAGTGAAAAATTTTGAATCTTTGCAAAAACACAGAAAATGTGTGGTTAGAACTATTTATCACAAGTTTAAGGCTAATGTAAACCATGAGGTTAACACTCCTATCATCTCAATGGTATGAACCCACTGAAATGCTGAGTTCTGACTTGGAACCACGCGTCCCGGGGGCGGGGGCCGTGGGTTTCAGGCACCACCGTGAGCAGAATCGGGTCGCAGCATTACGGTCTCACCACGTCCTGGTTCCCGTACGTGGTTCCTGGGAGCCGTGGCCTTTCCCGTGGTGCTCGCCCTCCCTCTGGGAAGGAAAAACACAGCTGTGGGGAAAAGTGTGCACTAAAGAATTCCAAGATCCAGGCACAGCTTTATCTGGGGGCGGAGCACAGACGCGGCAGGCCTCCCAGACCACTCAAGGCCAAGAGTCTTGCTGGGGTTTCCCGGCATGGTTTTTAGCTCTCATTTCTACCTTCAGGAAAAGTGTTTCTCCATTTCTTTCTTGCTTGGCCCCCAGCAGCCTCCCGCATCCCCCGAGGGAGGTTAACTTCCAAGCACCCCTGAATCTCAGCCTCTCAGTGGACTTCAAGTGCTGACTTCTGCAAGGTAGAGGTCACCTGCGTTGGCGCCTGAGACATGGGGCCGGTCTGCTGTTTCCTGACTCCTCCCCTCTTCCGTTTGCTTCAAGGTCACTGGCGTCCGCTCCGTGTCCATGAAAGTTGGGCAGTGGGGCAGGTGTGTAGATGGCAGCCTTTGTCATGCCATAGCTCCCTATGGTTGTGCCAGCACATCTCTGCACAGGTGAGGCAGGAGATGTGGCCTGAGTCTGCCCAGGTACAAGGCTTGGGGGGCACCCTGTAGAGCCCTAGATCAGTGATGTCAAACCTTGTTTTTTTTTTTTTTTCTTTGCGGTACCAGAGGGCTCGAACTCGGGCCCTTGTGCATATTGATGCCGAATCTATGGCACTCATGTCACAAGGGGCTGTTTGTCATTGTTTCGTTTTTGTTAAATTAGCAACTTTTATGAATAGGCTATCCCCAGGGAATTCGGCCCACTAAGCAATAAGCCGTTTCTCTCAAGTCAGTTCACAGCCAGGTTCAAATGCTTCCCAGAGACACAGCTGAGCGCGGGCCCCGCCTCTTCGGGGGAGAGCAGGCGGCCGCCTGGAGAGCCGGCCACACTCCCGGGAGGAGCGCAGCCCGGGCCGCAGGCACTGCCTGTCCTCCGTGTCCACAGCTCGCTAAACTAGGCCTAACTTGGCTAAATACCCAGGTCACGGGCGTGCTCAGCCTGTGCGCTGCCAGCTCGCCGGTCGGCCTTCCTGTTTTGCCCTGATGAGCCGGGGAGAGAAGTCAGGGGAAACCAGGGTGCGGAGCCCCGGGCCACAAGGGTCGAGCGAAGGGCATCCCTGTTTCCTCAAAGGCTTGGCTTGGGAGTTCCAGAGTTGCCATCTCTGCCAAGGTTATTCAGCTTCAGGATTCCATGTGCTGACACACCTGCTTTGCTTTTTTTTTTTTTTTTTTAACAAATACCGGATGTGTGTGAAAAAGTCGAAGTTCTTTTCCATGGATAAACATGAAGTTGGAAAAACTACAACACTCCTCATAGGAAACTAATGGCTACTGAGGACGAAATGGCTGACCCTGGCTCTAGAAGACCCTGATGCAGAAGCAGAGGCATCACGTAACAATGCCGGGAGCACGGTCCTTACCGGCGTGCCCTTCCCGTCCGCTGACCTCGGAGAGAACCTGGCCGCACCCCTACGCCCCGCTGAGCAGTGCGCATGCGCCCTTTCTCCGGCCTGCAGGCTGCACAGGAGAGCCTGGAAGTGGCGCGTTATTGCAGTCTGCCTAGTGGAGATACGTATCACTTTTTGTGATTCGGTTCCAAACCTCTTTGAAGAAGTGTTGGAGAAAGGAAGGAGAGGAGAATAGTGAAAGAACGGGCCGTGGTCAACAGGCCAGTGAAAAGTCAGTAGAGCACAAACAGACCAGTAAGGACAGGGAAGGGAGCTGGGAGCTTTCCTGACAGGATCTGGGCAGACATCAGGAGAGGGGTTCTCTCTTCCCCAGGCACCGCGCCGGATTCCCAGCCACCTTCCTAAGGCCACAGAGGGTGTAGGCGATTGTAATGGGCCCTGGTGACACGGGGTGCGAGGACCCCTGGGATCAAATCAGTGAAGAGAGAAAGGGCGAGTTATAGCCTCAGCAAGTTTGAAACACAAAGGGGATAGAAAGCATTCAGATACAGACCCGGAGCCTGAAGGGAAAGAGAGTCCCTTCCGAGGTGGGTAACAGCGCGTGGGGATTCATAGGAATGGGAGATTTAGAGACACCAGATGCTCGCGAGTCAGCAGAGGACCAGGAAAGGGCCCTGCGCTGGGAGGGGCCCGGGGCCCCTGGTGCACACAGCCCTCACCCCGTGCCACTCAGCGGGCCTCTTCTAGCCTCACCCCTGCTCTCCTTCGCGGCGTCCAGGGATCCGGCTTCTCGGCTGAATGTCCCCTTTTTGATCCACCCCCCCCCCCAGCACTTCCGCATGAACGCCCCTCACCCTGAGCACAAGCTCTCCACATCGCTGTGGGCCTGGAAAAGCCAAGTGCGGCCAGCCTCTTTCCCACCCTACTGTCCAGATCTAAGGAATCCGTCCTTCTCTAGGGCCTGGACTGGGCTCTGCGTGGTGTGGTAAAGTGCTGTACTTTTCTGGTAGTCACCGCCACTGTAACATGCCAAATTTATTAAGGCTAATGGGCTCTTTTTTTTTTGAGACAGGGTCTCACTTTGTAGTTCAGGCTGGCCCTGAGCTCACTATGTAGCCCAGGCAAGCCACCACGAACTCAGCAATCCTCTTGTCCCACCAAGTGCTGGGATGACAGGCATGGGTCACCATGTCCAGCATTGTATGTGGTTATCAGGATCGAACTCAGGACCTTGCGCTTGCGTGGCAGGCGCCGGAACCACAGAGCTAAATCTCTGGCCCTAGTGGACTCTTTTTTTAAAAATGCCAGAGCGTGTCACTGAAACAGAGGATTCACTCATTGCCTTTGACCCCTTCACTCCCCCAGCAGGAGCAGTGCTATTCTTTGTCCCAAGGGGAGGCTCTCGATGAGGATGACGTAAGTAATCTAGGGAGGCTCTTCTCGAACGAACGCCTGAGGCTTTCACATAACTTTAGCTCCTTTTCAGTTGTCATTTAGGAGGAAAAAAAAAATCAAATGAGAAAACTAGAAGTTACATACTCCTCACCACCATCAAGCGCAAGAAGTCCATAGAACCATATTAAAAACAAGGGCTACAGAGGAAGCTAAGCGACAAAAGAGAACAGGGAACGGTGCTCAGCGGTGCCCAGGTGCCATCTCCAACATGCAGAAGGGACAGGGACACAGGAGTGACGGGCAGGATCCTGCCCAGGAACTGCGGGGGGGATCGGCACAGCAGAAAATAGGGAGCAGTGAACTTTCCACTTTCTAGGAAATTCCTCCTCTGCAAGAATCCTCCCTAAAAGCAGACACCAGACAAGAAAATGCAGATGTACTTGCCAAGAAGATCTGAGGTTTTACCACTTTTCCTCACTAAGGTGTGGCCCAGGAGTGTCAGCAGCGGCTTGGTGTTGGGTGTCTGGACAATGCTTATCTCCCGGGCGGGTTGAGCACAGCTCGTCTGCTGGGCGTTTGGTACAATACAACCTGGAAGCTTAACACGGGCACCATTTTAGAGCTACGAATCCCAAGAAGGGAAATTTTGTATAAAACGAAGCAACTGCCACCATAACTATTGTCATGATGATTATTGAAATTAATATCTAACAATGCAACACTACCGCAGTGGCCCTATAGGGTGCTTTCATCAGCCTAACTTAGTGAAACTGTGATATGTTTAGTGTCAATGAAATGCAAATTCTTGAGATTATCTATAAATATCTTGAGCGCTTAGTTCAGAATTTGGGACTAAGTAGCTCTTGGTATCACAGGCATTTCCAAAGCTCTTAGAAAAGGATCTTGCGTATTGGTTCTGTGTTCCTGGAAGACAGCCCGGGGATTCCCGCTCTCTTAACCAGGGCCCAAGTGCTTCCAGACCAGGGAGTCCTGCGCCACAAGGGACCCAGCCTTGCCGAGGCTGAAGGTGTCTAAAGCTTTCTGCCCTGTCAGTGTTTCCAGCACCCTCAGGGGAGAAAAGGCTGCTCAAAGAACCAAAGAAGGAGAAGGCAGCTGGGTTCTGAAAACCCTGCGGAGGGCGTGGATTCCTCTCATACACTCCCGGGTCTGTGAGTCTCCGATGGGGTCTCCTGCTCTGCTGTGGGGAAGAGAACTTAACAAAGGAAAAACAAGCCACCCCAAGCTTCCACAGACTCCTCCCCACTAGGGCTCTTCTGAGCTTTGTGACTGTCAGTGCAGCTTTATACCCATCGCTTCTGTAAGATCCAGCTCTTCCACTGCAGATGTGGTAAGTTACAAAACCGCCCCTGTTTGATGAACTGTCTTTGTGCTCCTTCCGGACACCGACCGGTTCACAGCCCAAGGAAGACCACGCCTTTCAGCCTCTCCTTTGTCCAGGGCTCAGCGCTTGGACATGAATCTGCTGCACCAGTGCAGGCTGAGATAAATCCTCCTATTTCACCCACTGGTCTCTCCAGTCTCTTAAATTCTGCAACAGGAGTTTCATCCATTGCATGGCCTTCTGTGAAAATGTCTCCTTATTCAGAAGAGAACCATTTTAAAACAAAGTAAAACTGAGGATTTCACTCAAAGCTGTAATGAGCTCCAGCCTGACCCTAAGACTGAAACTCGGGTCTGTGAAGCCTGAGGTCCCTCTTAGCGCAATGGGCCACGCCTTTCCCACTTCGCCCAGGGACGGCCTGCCGCACTGAAGCGAACTGAGAAGCTTGTGGCTCTTGTTAGCACAACCAGCAAATTTCCAGCCGCGGTAAGAAGATGCCATTGTCCTCTCCCTGGCAGCCTGAGAAAAAGGTAAATGCCAAACATTTTCACGACAGAATTCCAAACAACTTTGAAGTTAAATTTCATCTATTTTTTCCTCCAGAAGGAGACTTATGCTTTTCAGAAATCCAGAGAAAGAGTGCCCTTGTGAGGCCGCCTCACTTTTTCCAAGTTGTACCTCTCAGTTCCCTCGTGCTTTGCTTCTCAGTGCTTGTGGCTGGCACAGCAGGTCGTGCCACACAGCTTGCTGGCAAGGGCCAGGCCTGCTGCTGCCTGCGATGCCTGCTGAGGCGGGGCCGCCACGCCCGTCACCGCTCTCTGTTCTCTTGTCTCAAAGCCGAAGTGCTATTTGCAGCTTGCAGGCCAGGCCCTGGTTTTGTTTTCTTCTCCATTAATGCTCTGGCTAGTGACAAAGCGAGATCTTCTAGAGCAGTTTTCCTTTCATAGAGCCTGATACTATCTTCCAACAGCATTGTACAACTTTCTGCTACATGACAGCCTAGTGGACCAAAATGTTCCCCCCATAAAAAACCTACAAATATCTCATCAGCATGGAAGTTTCATGGCCAAATACACACAGGTTGAGCGCCCTACTCTGAAAATGATAAATCTGAAATGCCCCAAAATCTGACCCAATTGCATCCATGGGGAATTTCTCACCCAGTCTTATGTGTATGAAGGGGTCACAGTTAAAACACAGGTGCATTGAAAACATCCCATAAGATCGCCTTCTTGGGGTCTTACGGTGCTCAACACATACTTGTTTGAGCCACATTTTCATTCTGCTAGAACTGTGTACTCAGCATTTCCATTCAGTTTATCCAGGAATTCCTATAAACTCCACCAGTGAGATTAATACCAGGATGATGATGAGGGCTAATAATGTGATGATCATTCTCCTCAGAATCGCTATGTGTGCATTTCCTGAGCGGTCGTTTGCACCCACGAGCCTTGAGAGCCATCTCAGTTGGAAGGCGTGGGCCCGGGGCGCTCTCAGTGTCTGGCTCTGCGCTTCAGGGTGAGCTGGCTCTGGAGCTCAGCGTTGCGGTCGCCGCGCCTGCCGCATGGCTTTGCCGTGCTGCTCTGCCTGTCCTCCTGTCTGCAGTTTGGCTTTGGAGGGTCCTTTTTGCACTGTGGTTCCTCACCTTTTACAGACTTCTAAGAGAAGGCTGGGACACAGAGGATTTACGACTTATGCTTTGGCGTCTGGGAGACTTTTCCCTCCTTTCCTGACTGTCAGGAGTGATGTGGACGTTTGAGATGTTCAGATAAATAAAGGGTTTGCTGTGTGAGCTGCAGTGTTTGAAATGGAAACTTTGTGTCTCAAGTAATTCTGAATGTGAAAATGTGTTTCCAATTAAGATAATCTGGCTGTCAGTATCCTAGGCATACCAGAGTTGAAATGAATTCTAATTCCTCCTTGACATGGATTTGACCAAAATCAAATGTTTTTGCTATGAAAACATATCCCATATATAGCTTTCTTTTCACTTCGTGCCAAACGTTTATTAACTTATTTCTATAATCTTTTACAGATCTCATGTTACAACAATATGGTTATAAAAATACACAGATCTTCATTTTTCAGCACATATGATCCTGATTTTAGCTGAAAACAAAGCACATATTTCCAGCAAATGAACAAAACACTGAGGCACACGGACAAAAGAACGTTTACATTATACTGGTTATTCAATCAGTTTGTGATTATGGCAAAACATCTCCAGTGTAAAACATTTGCTGAACACATGCTTGGCAGTTTTCCAAAAATAGTTTCACAGAAACATCAAGAGGACATTTTTAATGCAAAGTTTCTGCTTTGCTGTAATACAGAGGATAGTCCAAGAAATATCACGAGAGGATTAGCTATTGCATTGTAGTTTGTTTTTTTTTTTGCATGCAGTACAAGTTTTAAAACTGAGTAGAAATCAGGATCAAATCTTCTGTAAAATAGTCCTTGGAAAACCAGAGAACAGGAATTTCTGGGAGACCCTGTGTACAGCCCACACTGCAGGTCATTTTGCTAAGTATATCTACCTTATTTCCTCTGGCCAGTGTCACGCTATTGAGAAAAAGAACTAAATCAAATGGCTGGACATTTATTTCCTATCATAAAGTTATCTGTACTATTTAAACATCACACATATAACTCAAGCAATCTACATAGTGCTCCTTGAGTTTTAATATTGGTGAAATCCATGTGACTGAACAATCAGACCATTTTAACTCTGAGGAGTTTCAAAATAGTATGAAGAAAATAAATATTATTCCTAATCACACCACCAATAGTGAGAAACCCTGAATACTTGGGAAGGACCTTTCTGAGCATCTCTGTGTGCCCATGAGTATGTGCGTGAAAACTGTTTCAGACAGTAAGATTATATGTGTTGCTTCACACTCTGCATTTAAATCAGTATCATGAAGATAATTTTCTGCTTCTGAACACAGATGTTATCATCAGTCAAATGGTTGCATGTTACAAATCCTGGGCTTGTGTTGGTGCTGTTTTAATACGTTTTCAGCTCTGTGAAGGTGGGAAAGTATATCCAGTTGATTTTTCTGTTTTTCTTTTCAGTCTAATATTCAATAAGTTATATGATACACTCAATGATTTCCTATAAAATAG
>PVIC010009897.1:0-44551 GCA_004025085.1 Thryonomys swinderianus
AGGCAGGCATGTGGTGCCACTGAGCTACCTCCTTTGACTTAGGCCTCTCCTTCAGGTCTTTCATCTTCCTTCTCTTCTGACTAGGAAACTAGGTAGGCCTCGAGATGAACTAAAGAAAACCTGAATAATAGAAGTCAGATCTGGATTGCACGTGTCACCATTTAGAACTTTGCAACTGTCTTAGCCTCTGTTGTATTTCCAGAATCATGGGAAATCTTCCACTTTGAAGGGAGTTCACAAAAAAACTGATTTGGTAACAACATCACTAGATTACATACATGCCAGATTACATCGTATGTGCTTGCATGTGGCGTGCACGTATACCCTCATTCTCCCTTGTTTTAAAATGGAGAAGGGGTGCTCGCTTCAGCAGCACATATACTAAAATGGAGAACGGCCAGAGTAGACTATTATTTAATTAATGTGCAAGGCCCCTGAGCTATAATTAACATGCAAGCTCCCTAAACACAAGCTCACAGTCAGGCCTCTCTGTCTTCTCTTTCCTTCCAGTGCTGGAGCCAGATAAGCCATGGAGGTCAGCAGCAGCGGGGCAGAGTGGTCAGGGAAGGCATCTTCCAGCCCAGACCCAAACAACACTGAGCCAGACCAAACAGAGCGGTGTCCGCTGTCTCGCTGATGGCACATGCAGACTTTAAAGGGCAGTGTGGCTTGTACACACAGGATTTTGTGTTCTCTCCCAAATCGCCAAGGTTTCTCTTCAGTGAGTTGATAGAAGGATAGTGTGTGAGAGACAAAATAGAGGGACCCCCTCCTGGTTGGATCTTGACTGAAATTCAGTAACTACTCACCCTAGGGAACTGTCATGGAAGACTAGGAGAAAGGAGGGTGAAATAGTTGTCTTCTAAAAACCTAGACATCTCTACTGTACATCTTTTCTCTGTGCTATTTGTGGCTTTTTTCTTTTTATGAGGAAACTAACTGATTAAGCTACTCTTCAGATGATGTATCTGTCAGCCATGTCTCCTAAATAGCCCTTGAAGATGCAGATTACCTTAAAATGAGAATGATATCATAGTGAACAACAGACAAATCCAGGAGTGCCACAGCAGAGCGACATTAGGAAGCAGGAGGTAGTGGTGAGGAAAGGCTCCTGGGGAAGCACTGTTGATGTGCTACACAGAAGCCTGTAATGTGACATGTGCTTGGTGCCTGTGAAGAGAGCTGTAGCTTTACTCCCCTCTGTACTCCACCCCGCGCCTCGAATGAGGGTGAAGAGCATGTGGGTGAAAGCATGGGCCCTCGGGCAGGTTGTCAGCAGTGGGAGGTCTGGAGAAGCACAAGAGCTGATATGGTGAGACAGCAGACCTAAGCATCCTGAGCAGGCGCCTTTACAGATGCAACCTTGTGGAGTCCTTCTGTCAGTGCCACAAAGGTGGGCCTTAGTCCATTTTTCTGGAAAAGAAATAGAGGCGCAAAGGGGCTAGTAACACAGCTAGTAACCGGCAACCCCAGGGTTTAAACCTAGGCCTTTCTGATATGAAAACCATGGTATGTTGGTCTCTGCTAGACTGTGGAAAGGGCCCATGTGGTGATGGTGGACAGTGGGCTACCCACAGGCCACTAGCCTGGTTTCCATGTGTATCTCTCTGATATGGGCTTTGATTATTCCCTGAATTGTTTGAAGAGCCTATGCTTTGGGATGACAGTGAAGAAAAGTTAATAATGGGACCAAATCTGGTTTCATTATGTGCATTATCATTAGGGCATTTCTTGAGCCAACTTGGCACAGAGGTGGGGCCAGGCAGCTAAAGTCACAGTGTGCTTTGCAAAGAGAAGGACCACCTATTTCTCAGTACTTATGCTACTCTCTCTTTTAATCTTTTCACAAACTCTGCCCTCCCTCCTTCCCTCTCTTTCTGGTCTCTCAACTCTTTCCCCTCCCTTCCCTCTCCTCTCTTTTATTCCCTCTCCACTCCTTGCTTTTCCTCTTCCAAATTAAGGTGTTGATTATGTGTATCACTTGCCCAATGTTTTACTCCTGTCATGGCTGAGACAAAATACATGACACCCAAAGTTAAAGGAGGAAAGGTTTACTTAGCTCACAGTATGTAGTGGTTTCGGTCCATAATTGACTGGCTGACAGGCAGGGTGCCATGACAGGCATTTCAGAGAAGAAACAGTTCACTAGGCTAGAGATTTAGTTCAGTGGTTCCGGTCCCTGCCTAGCAAGCACAAGGTCCCTGGTTCAATCCCCGGCATGGTGACTCACACCCACCAGCAATCAGTACCACATACCACAGTGCTGGACGTGGTGGCTCACACCTGTAATCCCAGCACTCAGGAGGCAGAGGCAGAGGCAGAGGCAGGAGGATTGCTGAGTTTGAGGCTTGCCTGGGCTACATAGTGAGCTCAGGGCCAGCCTGAACTACAAAGTAAGACCCTGTCTCAAAAAAAAAGAGTTCATGGTGAGCAGAAGATAGCAAAGTAATAAGGGATGAGACAAGCCTCTTTGTGTGCCTCATATTGTATGCAGACTATTGAGATTAGGGTGGTACCAAACCAATCCATGGATTTATAATCACTCACCCTTAATCCCAGTATCAACACTGTAGATTCTGAAAAGGCCCCACCTATGACTGTGTGAGGTTTGGGGGAGACATCTAGACACAAGCCACTAACACCCAAAATATCATACCTTAGGTATAAGTCCAAATATCTCAGACTCTAAAGCCAGAATTTAAAACTTATTTCCATTTTTCTTTCTCCCATCATTCTGACCCCCCACCCCTTTATATCTCTCACCCTGTCTGTCTCTGTCTCTCCTAAAATAATCTTGCTTCTCTGTGTTTGAGTGAGAAGTCACTTTGGGCTTTCTGTTTTTAAACCCTGATGCTTCCCTGGGCACTGGGTTCACCTTTCCTTGGGGCTCTTCATGGCGTTTCCTCTGAAGCTGGGTGTGTGTTGTAAACTGGGGCTGTGTTAGGTTGTCTTTGACTTAGGAATTCCACTTTAGTTTCTAGAGTCTCTGTCCGTAATGTCTGCCTTATGCCTGACCCCTCTCATGTGCTGCTGTCCAGTCCATCAGCTCAGCCCTCCTGCAGATGAATCCAGAATGTCAGTGCTCTCGCCACCTCACTGCTACCACCCAGACCCAAGCTGCTTTCACCTCTTACCTGCTTATTGTATGCAGCAGCCTCCTGGAAGCCTCTGCCTGCTGCTTCTCTTGTCCTTTTACACTCAGAATGTAATCAGATCGTGTCACCTTTTCACTCTTAAGCTCTAGTGGCCTCTTACCTTACAGAACGAAAGGTAGTTTATCTCATAATTTTGATTAAACACACAATTACATACCCATGCATTTGCCATGTTTTTCTTTGGACACTGGATAGCTGTCTAATTTTGTTCAGACTAAGGCACTTAAAAGAAAGAGAAATCTATTAATAATTAAGCTTGCCAGGCGTGGTGGCTCATGCCTGTAATCCCAGCACTCGGGAGGCAGAGACAGGAGGATTGCTGAGTTCGAGGCTTGCCTGGACTACATAGTGAGCTCAGAGCCAGCCTGAACTACAAAGTGAGAACCTGTCTCAAAAAAAAAAAAATTAAGCTTAAACTGGGGCTGTCCTAGGTAAACTGGAAGTCAGATTACTTGACTCACATAGCCACACGGATCACTTTCTCATTTCCATTTAAGTATTTTTTTTAAATATCACTTTCTCTGTGAGGCCTTCACTGACCTCTGTTTAAGACTGCATCAAATTCTGGCCCCCATCCCACAAAGCCTTAGATGATTTATTTTTCCCTACGACACTCTCACTATGGACAGAGTATGAGTTCTGGTTAGCTGTTATGTTTGTTACTGATCTCCTTTCTAGGGTGAAAACTTCAACTGGTCTGGCATTTTTATTTCTTTGGTTCAGTGTCTCGTAACCCCAGTGTCTACAGAGTCCTGAACACCATACTAAATAGTTCTTAAACGTGAGTGTGTTGGGAGAGTGTGAGTCAAGTTTCTTGAAGAGTATTTCTCATTGGAGTGCTCTTCCTAAATCGTTTGTCCTGTTCTTTTCTATTTAGTTTGGCAAATCCTTTGGCAGTTGAGACCTTAGAAGAATTTCTAATATGTTCTTTCTTATTCCTGAGAGAAGCTAATAATGAACATCACTATGATTCCCTCAACTGGGATTGGGCTCCCTAGAGAGGGAAATTTGTGTCTAGATCAGCAGAGTTTGCCACACTGCAAGGGAAAGGAGTAGGGAGGACTTCTCATCCTCAGGGGAGTTGCGTGTCGGGACTGTCCTGGGAGCCGTCACAGTGTGGTAGTGCCGTGGCTGTGGGATTGTACCAGCTTCTGGTTCTGCTGTCAGAACCACACAGAGGGAAATATTGGAGAACTCTGGTTGGCTTGTTTTCTTTTTCTGCTTAGTCTGTCCTCAGACTGAGGCCCATATTCATTGGGTGAGCAGTACATCAGGGTTGAGCTTCTCCGGATTCTAAAGGCTTCTTTTATGAAATAGTTCTAGGAAGAAAGAAAGGATGAGAGGGGATGAGAAGAGGAAGACCATATGTATATGGTTGAGAGTGGCCATTGGGATCTCACCAGCAAATCCTCTGGGAGTCTTAGATTGGGTTTTAGACTTGACAAAGACAGACGTTACTGCAGAAGCAGGGAGTTTGGGCCCTAGGAATCAAGATAGGCTGCAGTGAGGATGAGAAGGGGATATAAAATGCCCCATAGGATTTCTGTAACTTTAAGTCTTCTGGAGGCTTCTTACATGGTTGTAAACCAGAGTCAAAGCCCTAATGAACTGGAAACTGAAGCAAAATAGGTCCTGAAGACCAGAGGGGATTTTAGCTATTGTGGCTGTTGAAAAGTCACAGTTCTAGAAGTCAGTAGGGAAGAAGTAGTAGGAGAATTTAAGTAAATGTGGCAAAGAACCTTAAAAGGAAACCCAGAGAAAGTTTCTAAGTCTTCTTCATTGTTTCAATGTTAGTTTGAGCCAAGGAAATTTTGGCAAATGGTTATGTAGTAGAGAAAGTTACTTTGTAAAACACAAGGAAATCTCCATGAACATAACTTTAATTCAGAAAGCCCAGTCCTTTGCCATCTGGGGGACATGAACTGAGCCATCTAGTCACATTTCCCATGAGATACACCTATCTCTTCATACTTTTGTGCCTCACACATTTCCACCTGACTCAAAGAATAACTTTCCAAAGCTTGCCTTGAAGTCACCGCCCCTAAAGATTTTTGCAGGACTCCCAATTGGAATTCATGCCTTTCTTTTTCTCTAGGTTTCTACTGACCTTTGTTTATAACTCTGTTGTAGAAAATTGCTTGATAAACAAAACCAAAGAACAGGTACCTGTCTATCTCCTGCACACGAATGTGAACTCAGAGGCAGGACTCCTGTTTATCACTGTGTTGACTCAGGCCTGTTCTAAAGAGGGAAAGGTTGATGGATCGTTGCCCACCCCCAGGCCTATAGTGCCCAGCACATGGAATCCCAGAGACTGTGCTGGCTAGAATCGACTCTGGGTTAATCAGATGAATGCGTTACACAGAAGGCTGACCTTATTCTTTCTCTCCCTCCCTGGGCAGTGACCCGCTTTGTGGCTGGTACACTGTGCTCCTGGCTCAGTTGTACTTACAGCAGGGGACACTATTTTCTTGGCTCAATCCTGATTCCAGCCTTCTCCCTTTGATCTCTGTGCCGGCCCCTCCCTGCCCCCACCATTGTCCGGCCCAGGAAGCAAATGTTTCTCCTCCCAAGCTCACGCCTCCCCACCTCTCTTCCCTGTCACATTCTGAGATGTTGCCCAAGTGTGCAGGGAACCAGCTGGAATGGGAGTAGTGGTATATGGCCTCTCGGCCCCTGAGGGTTCCAGCCAGGGTTTGCTGCCTGCTTTTTATTTGCTCGTTTTTTTTCATCACCTTAGGAATGACAGATAAACTATGACATGTTGTGGTCCTGGAAGAGGCTGGTTGCTATTTTGACTAAAATTCTGCTGTTCAGAGAAGTAAATAATATAGTGGTTTTATGTGGGAGCACTGAAGCCAGACTGCCTGTATTCTAGTCCGTTCCAGTCACTTCCTAGTTCGGATACTGCCTCAGCCACACGAGGTCATATGGTACCTACCATGTCTATTCATTTGCAAATTGTTACTCAGCTCCTACCAGGAGTTTGTTCTACTTGCTGAAAAAAAGTGAAAACAAAATTATGTTAGCACAGTGCCTAGTAGATAGTAAGTAGTCAATAGCAATATTCTGCTTCTAGTAGTTGGCTGAGACTAGAAACTTGGGAAGGATAACCTTTGGCAACTCCAGGACAGATAGAGGAAGGGCAGAGGTTAAGTTCTAGATTTGAATTTAGGTTCAGGGCAGCACTTCCTTGAATGGCCTGTCACTTCTGGTATTCATTTTGAAGCTGAATACATGAGCTGGGTAAAGATCACCCTGGAAAATGTATGAGTCAGTGTATTTCGATGAAAAGGGCAGGAGGGGATGACTGTAGACTGCCTAGAGCCTGCTGGCCTATTCGTACAGACAGCATGGGCCCATGAAGCTCTGCTCAAATGACCCTCCCAGAGAGGTTACATGTCTGTAGCAACGTGAACAGAGGTCTTAAAGACTCAAGGAAGAGGGTCATTGCTTGCCTCTTCTCTACTCAGGCTCTCTGCCTATGGAAGAGAGGACTTCGGAGGAGGAGTTGGCTTAGGAGTCAGAGCTGAAGGAGGTGTGGCCTGATAGTTTGCCTTCCATGGTCCAGGTCATTCCTCAGGGAGTGTTGCTGGAGATGACTGGTGTGATAACTTATGACTCAAATGATTACTACTAGAGGCAAAGTTTAGACTATGGCTCCTGAATCATTGTGGTTTCCAGTGAAAGTCCAAGCTTTACTGATACCTGATGTTACACTGCAATAAAAAAAGACAGAAAGAAAGAAAACAAAATCCAAGCCTGAGATAGTCTTTCTGGAGGTAAGAGCAGATTAGAAATGAGTATTCTATTTCCTGGCAATTGATGAGTTCTGCAGCTCCACCCTGAGGAAGAGATAACTGTGATCCTGACTATAGGTTAGTAGGCTCAGCCCCTACTTCGTGCTTTTCACATTTTCTCTCGCCCACCCTCCCGTGAGGTTTTTCAGAAGTGAATGCCCTTAGGGCACAGAAAAGGTACACTGCACATCTGAGACATGGGCCAGTCTCATGGGCCCAAGGTTGGTTCCTGGTGGGGAACCATGATGATTGTCATGTACAGGGACAGATGAAGTAGCTCTGGCCTGTTCCAAGATTTTAAAGTGCAACCAGGTTTGGATACCACACTCTTTCATTTCTTTCTTTCCTTCTTTCTTTCTTTCTTTCTTTCTTTCTTTCTTTCTTTCTTTCTTTCTTTCTTTCTTTCTTTTTCTTTCTTTCTCTCTCTCTCTCTTTCTCTCTCTCTCTCTCTCTCCCTCCCTCCCTCCCTTCCTTAGTTCCTTCCTTCCTATTTCTTTGAGTAGGGTCTTGCTTTGTAGTTCAGGCTGGCCCTGAACATGCTATGTAGCCCAGGTAAGCCTCAAACTCAGCAGTCCTCCTGCCTCTGTCTCCTGAGTGCTGGGATTACAGGCATAAGCCACCACACCTGGCACTGTGGTGTGTGGTACTGATTGCTGGTGGCCATGAGTCACCACACCTGATATTGTTGTATGTGGTTACCAGGGATTGAACTCAGGACCTTGCACTTGCTAGGCAGGCGCTGGAACCACTGAACTAAATCTCTGGCCCTTTCATCTCATTTTTATTGCACTTTGTTCAGTCTTCTCCCATTACTTTAGTTCATTTCGGCCACTAGAACAAGGCAAAGTATTTTGCTGTGGATATAAACCCACAGCTCATTCCATAGTGATATAATTATAGCAGTGTTTCCGTTTTTCACTGTCACCTCCCTAAGAAACTTTTAAAGACATTTTTCCTAATCACTCCCTCTCAGAAAATTATAATGCTACAAAAACACCAAAAATCTGTTTATATACAATATGTACATCTATGTATTATACTTTAAGAGAGTAACATGTTTTTACCTCAGAAAACAATTTCCACCCTTTTTGGGGCAATATCACCCCATTGAGGGTACACTGATCATAATAAAGTACAGTGGAATTATAGGAGGCAGGAAGACCTCAGAATCTTTGTCAACCTTTTTTTCCCATCTGTGGAAGTTTAGGAGTAAAATTAGTTAAAATAGTAATCGGTATAGCTCAAGAACAACTTAGGAACAATAACTTCTCTAAAACAGGCCACTAAAAGTACATCCTTTTGGAAGAATGAGCCCAGAGGCCTGTAAAGCATTCATGGGAAAACATAAGAGACCTAAGGATTGGAGGATATAGAGGCACACGTTTGGAGTTGCCTTTCAGAGGCTTTCCAAGAGATCTTTAAGGTGGTCCGAACCGGCTTGGAGTTAACTACCTTATGTCAATTTTTTAGGATAGAGACCAGTTCTGCCAGTGAGATATCAGAGTCCTTTTCTTCAGCCAGACGGTGTAACCAATAACAGTATCTCTTCTCCTCTGTAGAAACTACCAGAGGCATGCAACGTTGGTGATGGAAGGCCCTTTGTCATGCATCTGCAGGGTCTGTATATGGCAGTCACCAAACAGGAACTCCAGCTGGGACAGGAGCATGCTGGTGAGGAACTCTAGACATACCTGGTGTGCTTGGGGTTAATGTCTGTGTTTGTGCTGTCCTGTATGGTAGCTACCGTCACAGGTAGCTGTTTAAATTTAAATTGATAAAAAATAATTTTCTTTCTAAAATTAGAAATCCATTTCCTCATGTGCTCTAGTCACATTTCAAGGGCTCAGTAGCCACATGTGGCTGGTGGCTACCAAGCTGGACAGTGAAGACACAGAACAGTTCTCTTGTTCCAGAAAGTTCTAGATGACACTGGTCTAGGGGACACAAAAGACTAGCTTCCTTGAACAGGGAGGACAGATGCCCAGCAGAAAGACTCATCTTCCTACTGAGAGACATCAGGGAAAATATAGAGAGGCTCTTTGATCCAAGGGATCTCTGCTGAGAGTGGGCCTGAGGTAGCTGCACAGAAACAAGTCTTTCTGAAAATCATTCCAAGTTGGATTTGTAGCCACTTCTTTCTGTTCATTCGTTAGTACCAAGCTCTAGCCTGTATCTAAATGCCTGGTAAATGCTGATACCTTCCTGGTAAGAACCTGGTAAGAGGCATTTCTCAGTCTTCTCTTGATCTTTTCCATTTCAGGAGATCCTCAGATCTCATGCAGTGCCTCCCCTGGAAGAACTGGTAACCAACTTCTGAGCCAGCCAGAACAGCCAGCCTCCTCAGAAGCATCCTCCTCCGTGCCTGAGAAAGAGCCTACTGTGAGTCACAAGTGCTTCCTGAATGGTGTGCTGAGCAGAGGAGTCGGCCCCCAAAATCCTCCAGCCATTGGTCCTCGCAGTCCCTGCTCAGTCGATACTGCTTCAGCAATATTGAGGGATACTTGTGAACCTGCTTATAAATTTGGGGAATCCTGGTTTTTCATACATTATTTGGTTGCTGTCTCCTCTCTGCCATTGCTATACTGAATGATGAGCCTTGAGTCCCTTTTCATCTTATCCCCATTACATTGAAGGCCTGTGAGATTGTGCCTGGGGGAGAGGGCATCTCCTGTTTTGGAGTCTTCACACACTCTCCTGATGGAGACTTCAAAACACCTATTTTGGATTCTGCATGGCCTCATCCTTGCCCAAAGCCATGAGAGGAAGAAAGTTATTCTTCTAATGTAAGTGGCTCCATTTCAAAGCCTCTATTAACTTGAGTTTTTCCTAGGGTACTGCAGGCCTCACACGGAGACCTCAGCTGTCAAAGGCCAAGAGGAAGAAGCCATCGGGGCTCTTCAGCTAGCCTGTCATGGTCTCAGCTTCTGGGATGGACCGGGAGAATGGCCTCCAAGTATCGCTGGGAGAGGAGCTCCATGGCTGAGTGTGTCTCAGACAGATGACACTCAGAGGTCACTGTCAGGCAAGAGAACAAAGTTCATGTTGACAGGCCACCTGAGTGGGGCTGTGACGGAAGGGAAGCCCGGCTCACACACACTGACCACTGGTCTTCACTGTTGGAGGAGAAGCTAGTCTCCGGGAATCCCACACTTTCCTCTCTTTTGCTGGAAGTTCTTCAGACCTCGGACCCTGCCTTGTACTATGGTATATACAGCCAGTCTGCAAAGAATACAGCATACTCAGGAATCCTTGCCTGCCTTTCTCTAGAGTCTCTAGCCAGTCCCAGATACTCCTCAGAGACCTACCCTCTCGTTGGCACAGAATAAAGTCACTCACAATCCCTGGGTTTTGAGATATTTAGCTGTGTAACTCATTCCCGCCTCACCTCATCGAGTTGTGTTGTTCCCCCTGGGGGAAGTTGGAGCTCACACTCCAGTCCTTCAGGTTCTTCTTCAGCATCTCTGCTGTGGCCTGAGTATGTTTTCTGTTGCTTCCAAGGAATAGACAACAGGGTTGTTACAGCGTGGGATCTAAATGACAGAGCTTTGAGCTTTAGGGCCAAGGTAGTTTCTGATGGGTGGCAGAAAAAGGAATTTGACTTTCATATTTTCTGCTCCACTTCAGATGGCATAGGGAAATGACCCACGAGCTTCTGGGCACAGAATTGTCCTATAGGACTGAATATCCATGCCTAGAAGGATTAAAAAAAAAAATAGATGGACAGGGCTGGGGATTTAGCTCAGTGGTTCCAGTGTCTGCCTTGAAAGCACAAGGTCCTGAGTTCCATCCCTGGTACCACATACCACAATACTGGGTGTAGTGGCTCACACCTGTAATCCCAGCACTTGGGAGGCAGAGGCAGGAGGATTGCTATGAGTTCAAGGCTTGCCTGGGCTACATACCGAGTTCAGGGCCCATCTGAACTACAAAGTGAGACCTCATCTCAAGAAACAAAAAGAACAGGGCCGGAGATTTAGCTCAGTGGTTCCAGCACCTGCCTCACAAGCGCAAGGCCCTGAGTTCGATCCGGTAACCACATACAATGCTGGGTGTGGTGACTCATGACCACCAGCCATCAACACCACATACCACAGTGCCGGGCATGGTGACTCACGCCTGTAATCCCAGCACTTGGGAGGCAGAGACAGGAGGATTGAGGTTTGCTGAGTTCCAGGCTTGCCTGGGCTACATAGTGAGCTGACAGCCAGCCTGAACTACAAAGCAAGACCCTGTCTCAAAAAAAAAAAAAAAAAAAAACAGATGGGCAGAAATGGAGATGGAGATTCGGGCACTCTAGAGCTGTCCTAGTCCCTCAGTCTGCCAGAGCTTCCTCTGCAGTAAGACCATCAGGAACTTTATCTTCGAGGGATCAGGATGAAAGTAGAACTCAGGTGTTCACAGAGGACCAGTAGTAGAGGAAGGGGTTGGGAGCACAATGCAGAGAACATTCCACTGTGTTTGTTTCTCATGGCCTCCTCATTACTGTACCCTCCCCAGCTGGGCCTCATGTTTCTGGGCTGGTGTCAGGCCACGGGCAGAGGACCATCCAGAACATAGCAAAGTACTGATGGTCCTATTAGAACAGCAGTACTGGGTGCAGTGCCACACCTCTGATCCCTGCTACTCAGGACTGAGGCAGGAAAATGGCAAAAAGGGAACCCTGGGCACCTTGCTGAGACCCTGTCTCTAAAATTTTAACAGAAAAAGGGTCAAGGGGGTTATCTCATTGGGGGAGTTTGCCTACCATACACGTGGCCCAATTTCCAGTATTAAAAGAGAAATAAGAAAAACAACATCAAAAGTAGAACTATAGTAAATAAACCACTCTGATTAATGACCAGTTCATGTGTGTCAGGCAGCCTATTAAATGCCTAATGTTGAATCCCCACAACATTGTCTGAGAAAGCTACTGTTAGCTCACTAGGAAACTGATTGTTCAGGCATTCAGGTGACTTATGACAGGTTACCCAGCTAATAAATGACAGCCAGAATTTGAACCCAGAACTGACTTGTGAACAGCATGATTATACACATTACCAAACTGTTGGATCCTCTTCTAATTTTCCGTAGCACCTGCCTTTATCCCATGACCCTCCCTCCTCTCAATAGCTGCTCTCCTTCCTGGTGACTCTTTAAGGCACGAATCCTCTGGGACTCAGATTCACTACCTTGCCTTTTCCTGCCAGAGGACACTGCCAGGACCTCTCTTATTGCTACTAACCTCTCTTTCTCTGTCCCTGTCTCTCTCTCTGCATGTGGAACTAAAGATCGAACTTAGAACCTTCCTCTTGTCAGGCAGGCGAGGCACCACTGAGCTACATCCCCGGCCCTGCCAACCTCTCATTACCTGCAGAGCACAGGGTCCTGGCTGCACTTGGTGAGAGAGGCTTTCACCAAGGAGAACCAGGAACTGTGAGAACTGTCTACTGGTAGCTCACTGCGTCCTTTGGCTTCTTTTTGACAGAATTTAGATACCTAGATTTCAGTCTCTGCAGCATGGGAACACGTAGCAAACAGAAAATCTTTCCCACCAAGCTTGGAGAAAGTGGAGCTCTTTACTCTGCTCCAAGAACATGGCCTCAAGCAGGAACTTTTAGTCAGAGAAACCAAGAGGAGGAATCCCCTAAAGTGATAAGGAAAATCCTAAAAGCATAACTTTATTCATGTTCTTCATAAGATTATGTGACTTTTTCTAGAGGTTAATAATAAACTGGGTGTAGAGGCACGTGCCTGTAATTCCAGCGTTCTGGGAGACTGAGGCAGGAAGACTGCAAATTCAAGGCCAGTTTAAGCAACTTAGTGACTTAGTTGAAACTCTCCCTCAAAATAATGAATGGCATGTGTGAGACAGGGGTGCTAAGTAAGGCTGTGACTAGTGATTTCCTGCCCCCAGGTTGCTCCCCCTGTGGGGTATTGCTTAAATACTTCCCAGGGAAACATCGCTGCCAGAGGCCTTACCTCGGGCATTGCCCTGAAGCCTTCACCCCAAAGCTGGGGTGGTGGTTGGGAATCATTCATCCCCAGGCAACTCCAGGGAAATCCCTGCTTTGACAAATTGGCCTTGCCAGGCCGTATTCCAGCCCTGCCCCCTGGCTTGGGCCCCTCCCAGAGGCCCCCAGCCTAACCCAGCCCCCACTCCACATGCACATAAAAGGGTCGAATTCTCGTGGCTGCTCCATAAATTTTATTCCGTAAATATTAGTTTTCCCTGTGTTTAATAAAGCAGTGGCCCACCTCCCCGCCTACCCACCCGCTCCCCGGGGCCGGGGCTGGGGCCAGGGCTGGCTGGTGGGAGAAGGGACTCTTTCAATTGCTTTGGAGTATTTTTAGAAAAAAAAATATAAGGTGGTTTACATGAGCAAGCCAGCAAACCAGGAGCAGGACTTGGGACCTCGAGGAAGTCCCTGCAGTAAATTGACCAAAAAGTAGGGAAATAGCGCCACCTAGGTTGCAAGGCCTACTCGGCCTGGCTTGCTGGTGCCCTGGAAGTCAGCAGAGACAGGCGGCCAGCGAGGACCACAGCTCGCTGGGGGAGGAGTCCTCACCTCTGCAGGCCAGTGGAGTGGCACCTTCTTATCTCATCTCACCTCACGGGGTGCTTTCCCAGCTGCGCTTAAAAGCAGAGCCTAAATGGGGTCCTGGAAAATCCCTCCAGAGCCATTCTTTTCCGTCACCAGTGTCCCTGATCTGCGACTATTTGACTATTTCAAGGCACACACACACTGACTCAAGGTGCTGGCTCTGGAATTCCTCGGGCATTCGATGTCAAGGACGGAGGCCTGCGCTCCTGTGCTGTGGACGGGCAGTCTAGCTTGGTCAGACCAAGACCCTGCCAAGGCTGCTGCAGGGCCTGGGGACAGGAGCGATCCCACCCCTCCTGCTTTGTGTTTTATCCACGGGTAATGTGGAGGCCTCTCTTTGCAATTCTTTTAAATCTCCCATTTCCAAACCGTTTCCCTAGCTGGGCCTCTTGGGAGATGCCCATGAGCCCCTGGGTACCTCTCTAATCCTGGATTTGCCTCCTGTTCCTGACTTTGTTACCAGGGTCTGTTTCTTTCTTCCACCTATTTTGTTCCTCATTATCTCCCATTTACAAAACTAGGAGGATCTTCTTCAAAGAGTATAAGATAAGCCTGAATCCTCTAACGACCCTCCTGAGCTTATTTTATTTTTTCTTACTTTTCAGCATTGTGCTATTAACGTAGCCTCTGTTAAATATACACTTCCTCTGTGTTTTTTTTCGTTTTGTTTTGTTTTCTTCCTTTCATGAGGTTATGCCCCATGAGAAGAGGGTCAGTTTTAAAACCTAACTTAGAAAATATCACAGTTATGATGTACAACTGTATGTTACCTCAAATCTGTTTTTCTATGTTTTTCTTTGCCCGGGAGAAATTTGTCTAATTTCCCTGAGGTAAGTTTCAAAAGGAGTGACACACGGCAAGGGCACCATCAAATTGAGCTCAAGTATGGTGCCTGCTAATCCCTGTTACTGACCCCATAAATGCATGGGCCAGCTCAGTGTAGTGGGTTATCCTAGGCCCTTAGGTATGCACAGGAGGAAAAGGGAGCCCGTGTGCTGGGGTCACTAGTAGCTGTGGCTCTCAGGAAGCCCCTACTGCATCCTCTTGTCCAGGGCTCCTGGTTGCTCTAGATTCCTTCTTGTTCTCCTGGCCAGGACCTCTGAAGACACTACCCTGAGGGGGAACGTTGGGGGAGGACTGGCGGCTTGTCTGTGTGAGGGACAGGGACACCGGGGAACCCCTCTCTACTTGAGAAGCTGGGAGGCCATCTGTCCTTTTATCTCAGGACACTTGGCGGAATGTTTTCCATCTTTTGGGACTTAATGGCGGTCCTTCCCGCATCTCAGTGCTAAGCTTGCATTTCTCTACCTGACACATGGGTGCCATTACGTGGGAGCAGAGTATTCTAGTTAGTGCTCAATTGCTCTCCTGAGCTGGTAAGTCCCGCCCCCTGTTTTTCTATCTGGAGCCCAACAGATCTTTTGCCACCTTCCACACCCTTGGACCCCTTTGAATGAGCTCTGGCCTCTGCGCACTCAAGTCTCACAGATTCCTGACAATCTGGACCAGCCTACCAAGGGAACCCGGAAGAAGCACTGAAAGAACTCCAGGGTGTGGGGAGCACACTGCCATTGACTCACCTGGGAGGATTGTGCCAGGATTACTTGTCCCGCTGGGCCAAGAGCCAGTGGTTAAAGGAGCATGCAATGCTGCGCTCTTCCTTCTCTCACTTTGGGGCCCAAACGTGGTGGGGCTGGAACTGGGGAGCAGGGCTTAGGGCTGCTGGGAGTCCCTTCTGAAATCTGGGTGTTCTGTTTGCTTTTTCATATTGGCAGCTGGAAGGGGAAGCCCATCCCAGCTCAGCATTGTTGTCTAACATGGTTAATCAGATCCTATAATCCTGCTGTGGAAATATTGGGCCTCACTCAAAACAATAGAGACCGAGAATATTGTGGTTAAATTTCAACCAAATGCCTCCCTGGCCTGTTTGCCTAACCCCTACCCCCCTCTCTCGGGCCAGAGTCCTCCCAGCTTTATGGACCCCTGATAGGATCGACGACCGTCTGAAATTGGTGACAGGAAAGGGGAGATTGGAGTAGGGGAAAGAGAGTCCTCTTGACCAGCCCTCCATCCTGCCTTTCTGCTCCTTCTCAGGCCTTGAAGGGTGAACAGAGGGTAGTAAGAGGGGCTGAAGCTGGTAGGAAACTGCACAGGTCTTTGGTCAAGAACCATGAGTGGTAAAGAAATCCCTATTTAAGACAGAAAAAGACCACTGCATGTGAGGGGAGACGGCCAGCCGTGTTTATCATTGCTGCCTGGTGTTTCCAGGGAGAAAGGCAATACCAGTTGTCCTCGTCACACACAGGAGAAAGGAGAAGGCACTGGGTAGGGGAAGGGGAGCTGGTCATAAAGATTCTCTCTTTTGCCGGGCGTGGTGGCTCACGCCTGTAATCCCAGCACTTGGGAGGCAGAGACAGGAGGATTGCTGTGTTCAAGGCTTGCCTGGGCACCATAGTGAGCTCAGAGCCAGCCCGAACTACAAAGCGAGACCCTGTCTAAAAAAAAAAAATTCTCTCTTTTATTGGTAACCTAATGTAACAGCAATCTGAGTACTAATGCCCTGATGGTGTGTGAAGGGGATGCTGAGACCCAAGTTGAGTGCTTTCCTGCTGCCACCGCTGTTCATTATTACCCTCTGTAATAGGTACAATTTGGTGTGGATATTTTCAATAGAGTAACAGGACAGAAGGAAGAGCTAAGTTAAGATGAATACACCGCACAATTTTGAATCAACAAAGGAAAAGATGCAGATTCTGGCTTGTGGTAAAGGGGACCTGCAATGCGGCAATGTGCTCATCAAGAGGTAGATGTTTGCTTCTTACAAATATCGGGCCGCCCAGACAGCGCGGTGGCCAGCGCTGAGTTGGTACCTTGCTATCGTGCGTCCCAGAGGCTCCAGGCACAGGTCGCAGTCACACAGCTCTTGGAGGTGTCACTGTCAGTGAGGCGAAGCACAACGGGGCCCTGGCTCTAGCTCCGTGGACTATTGAACGGTCAAAGTGCAGGTATATTTTTAGGATTTGAAGCATGAAAATAGAAGAATGGTGCCAAGTGAAACTGTATCTACCTGGTCCTATAGGATTGGGGTGGAACAACAGCAGAGAGCCCTCGGGGGTGTTTTGAACTCAGGGTGATGATCCAAGGATGGCTTGGTGCCTGTGGGGCCAGTCATTCAGGCCACTGTGAAGGACCACGTGGTAGAACTGGGCTTCCCACCACAGGGCAGCTGGGAAGTAGTTCCTGCGAACCAGAACCTGAGACAGATGCAGGTTTCTGGATAGGATTCCCCAAAGTAATGACAGTCATCAGCGGAAGCAGGTAGAGAAGCTGACACCAAGACGATTTTAAGACGATGGAAAACGTTTCAACGCTTAGGCAGTTTTGGACAACTAAGGGAGAGTTTGATACAAGAAAAGTCCCCAGTGGATACTGCAGAGAACTAGGCTAATCCTGATCAGTAAGTGGGATAGGAGAAACTGCATTGGTCACGAGCCTTATGATTATAGACTTGAATTGCAAATTGGAAAATCCAACTGGAAAACACATCAGATCACTACAAAGAAATTCAAAGGAATGGCATAGGTTTGTGTTTGTGAGTGAGATGTTAGGAATAGATAGAAAAATCTAGATTCAATAAGAAACAGGAGGGCTGGGGATGCAGCTCAGTGGTGCCTGCCTGCCTGGCAAGTCCGAAGTACTGACTTTGATCCCTGGTACCACAAAAAGAAGATAATTAAATATGCATTAACTCAGGTTATATACTGAGTTGCTCAGTATATACTTGATATATACTGATATACTAAGCAGTTATATACTGCTTATTTGCAGCATCCCCACCAACCGGGACATGGTATTGCTTGCTGTATGGTCATAAAGATGTACTCCCTGTTTTTAAGAAGTCTACAATCCAAAGGTGATATTTAATGAAAGGATTTTTCCTCCCAAATTTCTTTTAAGTGTGTGAAACAGAAACGAAGAGTCATAACCAGACAGGAGCCCTGGGAAAGAGTTGTTTGTTCTAATAGTGGGGATTGAACCCAGCCTTTCCAAACTGAACTCAACATTTTTTTCTTTTCTTTTTGTTTTTTTGAGACAGGGTCTTGCTTTGTAGTTCAGGCTGGCCCTGAGCTCACTATGTAGCCTCAAACTCAGCAATCCTCCTGCCTCTGCCTCCCAAGTGCTGGGATTACAAGATTGAGCCACTAGGTCTGGCATATGTGGTACTGACTGCCGGTGGGCATGAGCCACCACACCCGGTATTGTTGTATGTGGTTACCAGGGATCAAACCAGGGACCTTGCACTTGCTAGGCAGGCACTGGAACCATTGAGCTAAATCTCCAGTCCGTCTTTTTTCTTTTTTGAGACAGTATCTCACTAAGTCACTAAACTGTCCAGGTTGAGCTCAAACTTATGATTCTCCTGCCTCAGCCTTCCACAGGGCTGGGATTATAGGCCACCATACCCAGTACTACCTTCTCTGTTTTTCTTTGTCTGTCTGTAGGTCAGTCTGTCTGTCTGTCGTCTGTCTCTCTCATTTTAAAGAATCCTGTGTATGAATATTTTGTTACTCACACTTACTGAACTACATTGTGCTCATTCATATTTACATGTTTCTTTAAAGGACACATAAATCTCTTTAAAGAGTAAATTATCTTTATATGAAGTACAGGAAATCACTCATGATCAGAAAGTAGAAAGTCAAGTTCACTCACCTGTTTACTCCTTTATTTTGTTTTCTTCAATCACAATCATTTCTTTGCTCTTTATCTCAACGTGCCAAACACATCAGGGCCCTACACTGTTCTGCGAGCCAGGATGTTCTTTGAGGTTAACCCTCCATTTGTGGCCTATCTTTGCTGAATCGTAAACTGTCCCACACAAAGCAGCAATCTGCCTGGGGGCTTCCTGACCCACAAGCTGTCCCAGTCCTTCCTTCTTTCTAAGTCTTTTGCTCACAGTCCTCCCTTATTCCCGTCTAGCATATTATATATTTTACTCATTTTTATGTTTTTTAATTGTTTGTCTCTCCAGTGACTCCTGTCTAGAACACAGCAAGGATTTTTATTTTTTGTTTTCTTTTTTAAATTTTATTTTATTTAAAATTTTTTTTTGTCTCCCCCATATCCCAAGCACCTAGAATAAAGTCTGGCATTTAGTAGATGCCTGGCAATTTTTTGTCGAATGACTAATTCCAGAAATAGAGGTGGGCACAGTGGTACGTGCTCATAATCCCAGCAATTGGGAGGCTGATGCAGGAGGATTGCCAGTTCAAGGCCACTTTGGGCTATAAAGTAAGTTCAAGGCTAGCCATTGAACATAATGAGACCCTGTCTTAAAAGGGAAAAGAAAGGAAGGAAGGAAGGAAGGAAGGAAGGAAGGAAGGAAGAAAGAAAGAAAGAAAGAAAGAAAGAAAGAAAGAAAGAAAGAAAGAAAGAAAGAAAGAGAAAGAAAGAAAAAGAAAGAAGGAAAGAAAGAAAGAAAGAGAAAGGAAGGAAGGAAGAGGAAAAGGAACAGAAAGGAAAGAAATATTAACATACTCCCACACATACCCCTTTTCTGGTCATCAATATCTTAGGTAGATCTAGTTATAAATCTGACTGATCTGTGGATATAAGATAATACAGTATGACTTTTTTGTTTGGTTTTGTTTGGAGCAATATATTGTAGGGTGGAAATGGAGGTTAATTCTATTTTGTTGGATATCACCATAATGGAACAAACTTGCTATTTTGTGGAAACTAAGAATATGTTATTTTTTTTAAAGCGAGTAATTATCTAGGTATGGTGGTGCACATCTGTAATCCTAGCAGTCTGGGAAGTGGGACTCTGAGGCAGGAAGATTGCAAGTTCAAGGTTCAAGCCCAGCCTTGGAAACTTAGCAAATTAGTGAGACCCTATCTCAAAAAAAAAAAAAACAAATAAACAAACCAAAAAGACAACTAGGGATACAGCTCAGTGCAAAGGCCCTAAGATCAATCCCAAGTAATACAAAAGGAACATGTGTACACACATACATACACTCACAGAAGGAGATCATATGGTTTTTGGGTTCCTTGGCTTTTGATCCCCAGCATACATAGGGTGTCATCTCTACCAGGAAGGACTTGGGAACAGCATGAGTGTTCTCATTCAAATCATCCAACAGTTGTTACACTTGAGTATTAAAAGAATAATAACCACTTGACCCTTCTTGAACATTCATTGAACTGTTTTCCAAGTTTTCTATTAAGCAAATAGTTACTTCCTCAATGGAGACACTGGAGTGGAAATAAAGCCCATTAGTAGACATGTTATAACTTGTATCAGAAATACATTTATATGTATATCTTTTTCTCTGCAAATGTCTGTCTGTAAGATAAGAGTTTCCCACCAACTTTGGTTTCTAACTTGGGCAAACACTCCTGTAACTAATTCTGTTGCCTTTCTCTACCTTTTCAAAGTCATCAAAGCAAAGTCTTTAATGCCTGACTCTCTCTGAAGTGCCTTGTAATGAGCTTATTGTTTGGGAAAGGTAACTTGACATTCCTATTTCTAATCAATAGCGAGCTTTCAAACCATTGTTAGTTTTGAGTGGCTTTAATTGGATCTCTAACCGCGTTCTGGACAGATCTGAGGCTTGAGAGACAAGCATGCTTCCATATGGGCCAAACTTGCTGGAGTTGCTAACCTCTTCAAAAACTCAACAACAGAAGTCAGAGTGATCAACCAGATAGGGAAATGGTCAGAACCTGAGCATTTAAAAGCCCCCCAAAGTAACAACTCTTGCAGAGAAAAAAAAATTAATCTAGACTTTGAAGAGAAAATGATTACCTCGAACAGAGGTCAGCAGCCCAGCATACTTGGACTAGGAGTCACTCCCCATGAAACTGTGTGATTGTGGAGTCACACAGGCCTCAATTCCAGCTCCTGACTCCTTCACGTGCGAGCTCTGGGCTTTGCACCACTTTACAGATGACTTTCTGCACTTGTGAAATTAAGTGAATCATGTCAACTTTGGAAGGCTTCTGTAAAGGTTTGTGAAATGGCATTAGCGTTCCCCACCCCACGAGGTCGCCTCCCCTGGCTCCTCCTCCTACAAGGGCTGTCATCCTGCCTTGACTCACACACCTCCCCAAGGAGCTTCACTATTCTTTGCAGTCATTCTTGTCCCTCTTTCAAAACTGTTTTTATCCAGGAGGTTTCTAACCCCTGCTAATTGTTTCTCAATTCCCTATTCTTCTTATTCAAATCCATCTTATCTATTATCTACTCCTCTGTACTCATTTATGAGTGGTGTTGGTGGCCTTGTAATTCCCTTTCATTTAATGATTCATCTGTAAGTTAAACAGTAAATTCCTTGAGGACAATTACTGCATCTTCTACTTTGCTTAAGGCATTTTCTTTCCCTGTGTGCTATTATACTGCGGAATAGAAAGATGAGGGGTCTCCTAGTCACCCCTGCTGCTGGGGATCCACACCCCTGAACATCTGGAAGTACGCCCCCTAGATAGGTAACAGAAATCAGAGAACAGCTGCCACCTCTGGCGAACCCAGCAGAGGATAAAAAGGACTTGTCCATAACACTGGTTCTTGGCATTTTGTATTTTTTACCCTTTCCACAACCCTGAGGCAAGTGATACTATTTTCATTTTGCAGATGAGAAAACTGAAATTCAGAGAGGTCATGAGATTGCCTAAAATCCCACAGGTAGAAAATAGCAAGGACAGTGTTCAGGTACAGGTCTGCCACCTCCAGGTCAAGTGCTATTTCTACTGACTTAGGGCTGCCATGCCCTGATTTACTGGAGGGCATCTGACCAGCTGCATTCCTGGAACCTGTTGGATTGTGGCTCAGCACCCATGGGTTGAGAATGGCTCCACCTGGTCAAATGACAAGATTAGGAGAAAAAAGACTACTTGGCATAGAAGTAAGGACCTATGCAATATGTATGTGCATGTGAATATATCCATGGGTACTTGTGTACATGACCATACCAGCTATCTTTTTGTTTTAGCTTCTCAGCTATATAACATTAAGTATACTCCATTTGTACTGTAGTGTTATATTCAGAGTGACTAAAAATATAAACATGATAGTCTACTAAACATGTTTAAATCGTCAGATCCTATTCTGAATTTTTCTTTTTATAGCCTATTTTTCCAATTTTCATTTTTGTAAATCAGAAATGAATCAAACTACAAAGGAAATAACTTCTCTTTGTTCTTTTTTAAAAATTATTTATTTATTTATTTATTTTTGAGACAGGGTCTCACTTTGTAGTTCAGGCTGGGCCTGAGCTCACTATGTAGCCCAGGCAAGCCTGGAACTCAGCAATCCTCCTGCCTCTGCCTCCCGAGTGCTGGGATTACAGGCATGAGCCACCACACCCGGCTCTTTGTTCTTTTTAAAATAGAGTTGATGGAAGAGATCTAAAAGCAAGAGAAGAAAGTGATTTCACAAACAGGCTTGGGACTCAGATCTGAGGTCCCTTGACGAGCTCTATGGCTCACTCCTGATGACAGGGTCAGGAGATGTCCTGTGCCATCAGTGTCTCTAGAGGGGCTCAACTCAATTCCAGTTTGACTTTAGGCAGAGCCTGGCAGTGATCAGAAGAGTCAGGCTTTGTTAAGTGTAAGGGACCTTACCAAGAGGCTACCAAGAGGCTAGGAACAGAGGCAGCCATAGGCCCTGACTTGGCTACCCATTGTTGCTATAGAAGGGATTATGCTTCCAATCTCACCTCCCCTTCCCCCTTCTTCCATCAATAAACTGATGCTGATCTACACTTGTGAAATAGATCTCGAAGGAAGAAAAAGTTTTAAGAAAAACAGTATTGCTTTAGAATATAAAAAGCAAAGTGGAACACGTAGTTATTGTCTTCAAGGAATTTACTGTTTAAATTTCAGATGAACCATTAAAACAAAAAGTAATTACAAGGCCGGGCGTGGTGGCTCATGCCTGTAATCCCAGCACTTGGGAGGCAGAGGCAGGAGGATTGCTGAGTTCGAGGCTTGCCTGGGCTACATAGTGAGCTCAGAGCCAGCCTGAACTGCAAAGTGAGACCCTGTCTCAAAAAAAAAGAAAAAGTAATTACAAGACCACAAACACCACTCACAAACATGTACAGAAGAGTAATTAAGTAGGATTTGATGTAGAAGAATGTGGAATTAGGACATGATTAGCCTGGAGTTCAAGGTGTTGGATCACAGGCAAAATTATTTCACTTCTAGGGCTTAGAAGTGTAGAATTGTAAAGAGAGAATAATAGTTGCCAGGCAAGGAGATATAGTTTGGTGTTAGAGCTTAGCATATGTGAGACCCTAGGCTCAATTCCCAACACACATGTACATACACACACACACACACACACACACACACATGCCTGAGCACATAGCAGTGCACACAGAGGGTGATTATGGAGATGTCCTAGTGAGTAAAGCACTTGGCACAAGACTTGGCACATCTAAGCACCCATGTGTTTCAGAGTATACCTGCAATATTGCTCTGAAGTGATCAACCTGGCAGAGAGGATCCAAATGGAGCCCAGTCTCAGCCATTAAGGAGGCACTCTGCAGAGGCACACCTGATCCCAGCTCAGCCACACTGCATGCTGTGGTTTACGTCTAGACGTTGCCCCAAAGCCTCACAGGATTGGATCCGGAGGGCATGATACTCTTCAGTATCTTGGGCCACTGATGATTTGTGGCTAACTGTGATGTTGCAAGATGGACTTTGGTCCAAGAAGAGGGTCTCTGGAGTCCTGGCCTGGCAGAATGTTTCTCCCTCACAGCTCCTTTCTGAACTGTCTGCTTCTCCTATGCCATGCCCTGCTGCCATGTTGCCCTGCCTTGGAGCCAGCTGATGGCAGAGCTAAACTTCTACAAAATGGGAGCCAAAAGAAACTTTTCCCCCATGTAAGTTGTGTCAGGTTCTGTGTCTAAGCAATGAAGAAAATGACTAACATATTGTGTATTATTGTATCATCACAGGTTTGTTTCAGAAGGACAAGAATCACAGTTTGAGAGAGTAGAACTGAGAGGACCAAATGGCAAAACTAATCAATGGTTACACATTAGAATCTCTGAGAGAATCTTAAAGAAATGGCCTCTCGGGTCGGAGGGTTAGCTCAGTGGTTCCGGCGCCTGCCTCACAAGCACAAGGTCCTGAGTTCAATCCCCGGCAACCACATACAATGCTGGGTGTGGAGACTCACGCCCACCAACAATCAATACCACATACCACAGTGCTGGGCGTGGTGACTCACGCCTGTCATCCCAGCACTTGGGAGGCAGAGACAGGAGGATTGCTGAGTTCCAGGCTTGCCTGGGCTACATAGTGAGCTCAGAGCCAGCCTGAACTACAAAGCAAGACCCTGTCTCAAAAAAAAAAAAAAAAGTTAAGAAATGGCCTCTCACTTGGACAAAAGAAGATAGAAAGTGAATTTGAAGACCACGCTTGTGGAATACTAAGCAGGACAATGGCCTTGATCTCTAAGGTCAGAAGAAGAGGGAAGGAGTTTGCATCAGAGAGAGAGAGGCAAGAGTAACAAACCTCTAGAAACTGGGATAGAGGACCCCAGGAGCCTGCAGGGGCTCCTTTTTGGAGCTCCATTGAAACAGAGAGCTCCGTGCAGTTTGGGAGTTACTGACCTGTTAAGTACTGGGCCACAGAAACTGCAGGGGAGCAGAGGGGAAGGGGATGAGAGGGATGCAAGGCTGGTCCTCCAACCCCGGAAATTAGAATTTAAGCACGTGGAACAATATCAAGGGACAAAGGGAAAGCAACACTCATCAATGACTAGGAAAGTAGGATACGAATGCTAGTGTAAGAAAAGACATGTTATGAGGCCGGGTGGCCTGGAGGAGAAGAGAGTATCCACTCACCTTCCAGCTTACGGGGACCACTCCACTCCTGATGGTGCCATCTGAAGTCTCCTGTGGCCCTCCGTTACCGGTTCTATAATATCAAGTGCTTGGATTTTGCATTCCTTCCAGTCCTGAACTGGCATCCACAGAATGGATCCGGAAGATGTGACTGAATCTGTGGAAAGCTATCTTAGCCCACAAGCACGGTATGCTGCAGGGATGAGACCTGCGTGGAGAAACGGGTGGACGTTTCTGCTCTGGTTCCGGGGGGTCCCATGCTTGTTTTCCAAAACTTCAATGCCCTTTCTAAAATAGGGATAACAGTCCATTTGGCTGTTGAGAGGTGAAGTTAGATGACACAAGCAAAGAACAGTACAATCATATCTCATAGCTCCCGTGTCATGAGCTCATAAGAACCAATAAAATGCATTAATACTAGAATAATAAAACCTTTTTCTTTCTGATCCTTTTACTTCTATCCTTGCTGAATGTGTAGACTTACTGCAACCGAATATATAGTTTGGTTTTGTGGTGATGGTGGTTTTGCTTGGTTTTTAACACTTGCTTTTTCTTGTTTGGGCAGAAGGGATCTTAACTCAATCAGCTTTCCTCAACGTCCTACTAAAATACACAACCCACTGCACTGCTGCCTCTCCATTTTCTCCACCCTTAATCCTTTTGTGTTTGTAAAGTGAAGCTAAGAGAGTGACTATTCTCGTCTATATGCGGGTGGCGTCCGATCCCTTTCGGTTCTTAGAGAGCTGGTGTTTCTGGGATTTCTGCCCCTCGGTAGGGGCGGTGTGGTTGGGGCTCCCGCCGTCCTGTGGGCTCTGCATGTGAGCTGCTCTTCACTTGGCCGCTCTCTTTGCAACTCGGTCCTACTTGTTTCAGAGATTTCCAACTCGGAACCCCGCTCGGCTCCTCCAAAGGCCGGTCTGCCCATCTGGTCTCCTGCCGCTCAGGCCGTGGGATGTGCGCCGGGTTGATATAGAGCCCAGCTCCAGGGCGGGGCCCCAGGTTAGGAGCGGTCTCCCGGCCTTTGGGTTTGCTTCCCCGCGGGGGACACCGTAGGCGGCTGTGCGGTCTCGGCCACTGCCCCCCGCCCCTCGCGTCCGGCCGCGCCGTGGGTTGCGGTCTCCGTGGGGGTGGCAGCTCCTGTCCGGGAGGTTTGCGCCTGGCGGGGCACCCCGGAGCCACGAGGAGCCAGAAGGCAGGCCAGGGCGGGGTGCGGAGCGCCGGGGCGGGGAGGGTAAACGCAGGCGGCGCAGGGGGCGCAGAGGGCAGCGGGCGGGTGGACGCGCGGCCGAGGAGCGCGCGGGGCGAGGGCTGGCCGGTGTCGGGGCCGCCCGAGGGGGAGGAGGCTGGGCCGCCCTTGCTGCAGGTTCGCTGTCGAGCACGCAGGAGGCAGGGACACGGGTAGGGTGCGGTCTGCGCGGGGGCCCGAGCCCGGATCTCTTCCATTTCCCCTTTCACTCGACCCCAAGCTGCGCTGCGGACGGCAGCAGCTCCCGCTCCGCCCGAGCCGCCTGACCGCCGGGCCGGGGCGCTAACCGCGGGTCCCTCCAGCCCGCCGGCCCGGCCAGCCCAGCCCAGCCCGGCGGCCCGCAGCCCCGCCGCCCGCCGCCCCCCGCCGCCGCCGCGTTGCCAAAACAAACGGGCCGGCCTATTTATTGGCGGCGGGCAAGCCGGGCAGCTCAGAGTCGAGGCGCCGAGGGGGACAGCGCGCCGCCACCAGCCAGGGCCCCGGGCCCCCGCCCCGCACCTGAGCCGCGCCGGCCTTGAGCCGCGCCGTGCCGCCCATGGCGCCCCCGCCCGGAGCCCCCTCGAGCCACCCGGACGCCTGAGTCCCCGCGGCGCTCCCGCCGACCCGCCCGCCCGTCAGCCCACCAGGCGCCCTCGCCGTCGCTCTCCCGGGCTCCCGGCCATGTCTCCCGCCCGGCTCTGGCCCCGACTGCGGTTCTGCCTGCTCCTGCTGCTGCTCCTGGTGCCCGCGGCACGGGGCTGCGGGCCGGGCCGGGTGGTGGGCGGCCGCCGGCGGCCCCCGCGCAAGCTAGTGCCGCTCGCCTACAAGCAGTTCAGCCCCAACGTGCCCGAGAAGACCCTCGGCGCCAGCGGACGCTATGAAGGCAAGATCGCGCGCAGCTCCGAGCGCTTCAAGGAGCTCACCCCCAACTACAACCCCGACATCATCTTCAAGGACGAGGAGAACACGGGTGCCGACCGCCTCATGACTCAGGTGAGCGCGACCGCCCTCCCAGCGCGCCGCCGCGGCAAGGCCACCTGCCCCCGGCACCTCTCCGCCGCCGCCCGGCACGCCCCCTGGCACCTGCCCCTCTCACCAAGCTCAGCTGCCTCCCGCCCAGCAACGGCCGGCCAGGGTCCGGGCGGGCACGCCGGCGTCCCCGAGTCCTCGCGGAGCCTGTGAGACCATGTGCGAAGCGTCCGCGGTAGCGGCGCCCCTTGCCCGGGAGCGCGGCCGCTCACGCCAGCCGAGGGACCCGAAGGTGCCTCAGCCTGCCGCCGCCTGCGCCTCTGGCGCCCACGCGGTCCCCCCCAGGCGAAATTTCCTGTCGGCGGCGCCCTTTTCATTTCGAAGCCATTTGGCACCCTCGCCGCAAAGAAGCTCCTGGGGCTGGGGGCTCGCGGCGCAGCTCCTCCAGGAGCAGAGCGCGCCGGGTCTGGGCTTGTGGAGCAGCGCGGAGCGGGGAGCGAGGTGGGCAGGGAGCCGCCGGCCGGCCGGGCCCACGTGTCTGTCCCGAGAGCTGAGCGCCGGCTGCGGTTAAAGGGCGGGGTGCCCGGCCTTCGGGCTCTGCGACCGAACTCGAGGGGAGGGTGTCCTTGGGCTTGGTGGAGGCGACAGGGAGAACTGGAAGAGAGGGGCAGGGACGCCTTCGGGCCGGGAACAGAACTAGAATCCCTGAGGGTGTGGATCGCCGGGGCACAAACGTCCTTCCCTGCGGCCTCGTGCGCAAGGACAGAGACCCACGCTCCCTTCCGCCAGAGTCTCCCGGATCTTTCCCCGCTAGCAGGCCGCTAGCTTTAGGAAGAGCAGCTAAACCACGGCCTTCAGCATGCGCCCTGGCGCCGGGGCCGGCCGGCCGCTGTCGGGGCGAAGGTTGGCTGGTGGCCGGGCCGGGCCGGGCGCCTAGGAATGCAGATAAGGATCCGGGCCACAGGCTGGGCAATCATTGACAGCGCACTCCCTGCCTCTGCACCCGAGGGAGGGGCGGTGGGACGGAGGCGGGGAGCTGGGATCCGGAAGGATGGGCTGGGGGCCTGGAAGCCAGGCATCCAGAACATGGAAGGAGCACACAGAGCTCCCTCTCTGGGCAGGGGGAGCCCCCAAGCCCGGCAGCGCACGGGAAGGATCAGCCCGCCCTTCAGCTCAGCTCCTGGGAGGCCGAGTCCAAGGGTCTGTGGGGCCCACACTGTGGGACGAGGGTAGATGGAGACATGGGTTGTTCGCCCATGTGGGGCCTCATACCGGGGACACAAAGACTGCTGTTCCTGCGCCCTCTTCTCAGCTGCACCGCCCTTGGGGCTCAGAGGACCCCTGCACGTGGGGAGGTGGTGACTATGGACTTCTGTCCTGCCTGTCCCCTTGCACGCAGCTCTCCTCTCATCAGGAGAGGAGGGTCTCGGTCTGAAGCCAGCTCCCTGACATCGAGGGCTCCATTTCTCAGGTCTCTTTATAAACAGAGGCCGCGCACCCGGAGATCCTGAGTGCGCTGAGAAGTCAGCCGGCCACGTCCCTGGAACAGAAGACGCTGCGAGTCACCGACCCTGGGCTGGTGGGCACTAGCCCACCAGCTTCTGGTTTTCTGTCGAGTGTCTCCCGCTCCCAATGCCAAAGGGCGTGGGGTCCTGCGGGTGTCCCAGGAGGAACTCTCTGTGGCACTGGAAGGATTCCTGTCCCTGCTGGGATTCCCTTCCAATAACATTCGGGCACCTGCCGCGCCTCCAGGGCCGGTCGTCGGGGGCTCAGCCCTGAGGCTGCGGTGACACCTACTGGGGGCCTACGGCCTTGCATGCCCAGCAGGCCCGCCTCAGGCGACCGGTTGCACTGCCTGTTGCATCTCGGTCGCGGCACGCACATCAGGGGCACCCTGAGTTGGAAGAGTTTAGTCCCCTCTGTGGAGGGACCAGGCCAGAGCAGGGGTGATAGAAACAGGAGGGACAGGGTCTTCGCCCACCAGAGGTTGTGTGCCTCCGAAGCGTCCCCCAGATTCCTGCTGCCGCCTTGCGCCCAGTCCCTGGGGCATCTAGTCGTTAGAATGGGAGGGGACACTTTAGGGCCCTCAGTTCCTAAGGGAGAACAGACACTTCTTGGTTTTCCGACTGGAATGGGAGCCGGATGGGCTCCTTCCGCTAACACAGCCGCACGCGTTCCCCCTCCTCAGCGCTGCAAGGACCGCCTGAATTCCCTGGCCATCTCCGTCATGAATCAGTGGCCCGGCGTGAAGCTGCGGGTGACCGAAGGCTGGGACGAGGACGGCCACCACTCAGAGGAGTCCTTGCACTACGAGGGCCGCGCCGTGGATATCACCACCTCAGACCGCGACCGCAATAAGTACGGACTGCTGGCGCGCTTGGCCGTGGAGGCCGGCTTCGACTGGGTGTATTATGAGTCCAAGGCTCACGTGCATTGCTCCGTCAAGTCGGGTGAGCCGCTACCGGGGGGCTGGGCCGGGGGCCGGGGCCGCAGGGAGTGGGCAGTCAGTACAGTGCCTGCCAGGACCGAGAAGGTGAAGCTGTCCGCTAGGGTATGGAGGCGGGGATCTCGGGGAAGAGGACGACGCCGGCGGCAGTGCTCCCCGCACCCGCTCACCTCCTGTGTCTCCCACACCGGGTAGCGCCTTGATATGGTTTGAGCCTAGGAAGACAGGGTCTGCCCCAGTGCTGCTTCGTGTTGACCTGGGGGTCCACAGCCCAGACCCTACCACAAGATGTGCAAGACAGCCCCAGCTGGACAGACGGAGGAAGCCAGGCTGGCAGGCGCTGCCCCCCCCCCCCCGCCAGCAGCTGATGCACAGCGTGGCTGCGGTGGGCCCGGGGCCTGACTGCTCAGACCCAGGAGTCCCGAGGTTACGACCATCGCCCAGCCGCAGGTCAGGCCTCCCAGGGGCGCAGGCGTCTCCACCCTCTCCCCCAGATCCCTGAAGCTGGACCTTTGGAGGCAGAGTTAGCCATGAGAGCCAAAATAAAGTGGACTCAATAAAGTGGATTTTCCCAGATTGGCCGCCTTGTTGATCAGAATTGACAAGCACGGGAGCCTACACCCTTCCTAGTCTCCCCAGATCCTTGTTGCCCACACTGCACCCAGTCACAGATCCTTCACGTGGTTCCGATGTGGGTCTCCTATGCCCCCCCGGGCCTTGGGCTTAGCGCACCACACTGGCCCCTCGGAGAAGGTGCACTCACACACCCGGCACCTGAGACCAGGCCTGCTCTTTGACGATCCTGATCTTGCCTGGGCTCCCCGTGGTCGGCCGGACCACACTGACACCCACCCACAGCCTGAACCTCCTGCTCCACACCTCCTCCCCCAGTGGGGCTACTTGGACTCACAACTTCCCTTCCTTTGCAAACACTGGCTCAGGGGCAGCTCCCCTCCTGACCAAATGCTGTGCTGCTGCTGCTGCTGCTGCTGCTGCTGCTGCTGCTGCTGCTGCTGCTGCTGCTGCTGCTGCTGCTGCTGCTGCTGCTGCTGCTGGCTCAGGGGGCAGCTCCCCTCCTGACCAAATGCTGTGCTGCTGCTGCTGCTGCTGCTGCTGCTGCTGCTGCTGCTGCTGCTGCTGCTGCTGCTGCTGCTGCTGCTGCTGCTGCTGGGTCCTGTCCGCACCAGGACCAGGAGCATGAACTGAAGATGGTGATTTTTCCCTTGCCCTTAACCTGTCCCGGACCGTTCACTCTGAGGCTGCCCAGGCATCTGTGTCTGCCCTGGAGCTGGCCTTCCATAGACTCTCTAAGGGTCTCACAGAGCTTGCTGTCTCAGTCTGGGGGATGGTGGCATTAGTTTAAGGAACATGTGAGCAAGGGGTGAGCAATAGTAGGACATGTAAAACCCAAAGTAGCCAAGTGCCTTCCCTGTCCATGAGGCCGTGGCTTTCCTAGGGTCTGGCCACAGCTGACCAATGCTGGGCTCAGCTGGCCTCTTCCTCTGAAAGCTGCATGGAACTGTTCAGAAAAACAGATAGGAGCATTACTTGGGGTTCAAGAGGCCCTCACTCTCACACACTGGGTCCTGGAGCCCCAGTGTGCCTCTCTCATTGGCAAGTTGTTTGGTTGCATGGGAGGGCAGAGGGTCATATTGTAGGTGTGTTGAAGCCCACATGGGAACTGGGAAGCAGAGGCTGGGATATGGGATGGCGGCTCTTAGGAAGCCAGAAGAGTTCTGGCTGAGCTAGGGTGGTTGGGGAGGAGTGCTATGCCTGGGAATCCTGACTTCCCAGTAGTAACCCCTTCATGTCCCTTCTTCCCACAGAGCACTCTGCCGCAGCCAAGACCGGTGGCTGCTTCCCTGCTGGAGCCCAAGTGCGCCTAGAGAGTGGGGCCCAAGTGGCCTTATCAGCTGTGAGGCCAGGAGATCGGGTGCTGGCTATGGGGGAGGATGGGAACCCCATCTTCAGCGAAGTGCTCATTTTCTTGGACCGCGAGCCAGACAGACCGAGGGTTTTCCAGGTCATTGAGACCCAGAATCCCCCGCGCCGCCTGGTTCTCACCCCTGCCCACCTGCTCTTCACTGCTGACAATCACACTGAACCACCAGCCCACTTCCGGGCCACATTTGCCAGCCACGTGCAACCTGGCCAGTATGTGCTAGTGGCAGGGGTGCCAGGCCTGCAGCCTGCCCGAGTGGCAGCTGTCTCCACACATGTGGCCCTTGGGGCCTATGCCCCACTCACAAGGCATGGGACACTGGTGGTGGAGGATGTGGTGACTTCCTGCTTTGCAGCCGTGGCAGACCACCACCTGGCTCAGATGGCCTTCTGGCCCTTGCGACTGTTTCCCAGCTTGGCGTGGGGCAGCTGGACCCTCGGAGAGGGTGTGCACTGGTATCCTCGGCTGCTCTACCGCCTGGGGCGTCTCTTGCTGGAAGAAAGCAGCTTCCATCCACTGGGCATGCCTGGGGCAGGAAGCTGAGAGGACCTCGGCACAGCCCACTTGAAACTGCCATGCTGGATTCAAAGGCCTCCTCCGCAGAAGAGCTCTGGCTCTAGAAGAGACTTGAGCTGGGAGCACTGGGCTCCACTGTCTCCTCCACAGTGGCAACACACCATTGAGACTTGAGGGGACAATGCCAGCGTCCCCATTCCCTTCTTGGTACAGTGAGCTGGCAGGGGGTAGGGTATCCTTCTATCCTAGAGATCTTGAGACCCAACCAATTGTCACTACAACTTTCACACCCTGCCCCCTACCCCGAGGAGGGCCCATATCCATCTGTCTTTGGACCACTTACTCCAGTCTTTCTTGGGACCTGGGTTTCTGACTTCACTGTGGGTAACAGACCGCGGTAACCAAAGATTCTGCCTGTAGGTGGGCTTGCACCTCAGTCGATGCTGCTAGATTCCCTGAGAGCCGGCAGGGAGCCGGCTGGACTCATTACTGCCAGGAATTGAGAAGGCCACTGGGTTGGGGCAGCCGTCCCGAGGCGTGTCTTCCCTCAGTCACACTCCTCCAGTCACATCCCAAGACTGTCACTGTCACAGGGTAGAGTTGTGTGTTCTGGCTGATGTGACCACAGAACCTGGGCCAGAGGAAGGAAAGCTGGATGTCCTTGGCCATTCCTGCCCAGGTTAAGCTCCAGTTTTCTGCTGAACCTTGACCTCCACCCCCTCCTCCGCTCAGTCTCCCCCACCTTATTTATTATCACAAAGGGGGAGGCCCATGGGAGAATTTTGGGGATTTTTTTGGTTTTTCCTTCCTTTTGTAATAAAAATTATTTAAGTTGTTAGAATCGTGGAGCCCAGGGTACTGAATGGGCTGATACACAGATAGTCTGAAGGAAGCAAAGAGCTTGATTTTCTCCTTTGCTTCTAGGAGCTTGCTTTCCTCTTCAGTGCCTTCCTCCAGGGACAAACCCCAGCATTCTCGCCCCATCTACAAGCCCCTTCTAACCCAGGAGCTCTGCAAAGTCCCAGCAGAAGACAGTGCTCTGCACACAGACCCCAGAGTTTGTTTAAACAGAACCACCAGCTCTCTGATTGGACCAGAGAACTGAGGAAGCTAATTCACGGTTCCTTCACCTACAAAGAATCATGTCGGTCTGCCCTAGGAAAGGTGGTTTCCTGCTTACTCCAGTTCTCGGGGCCTGCCTTTCTGATTCTTCCTTGTTGGTAGTGTAATGTGTTATGAAATGACTCCGGAGAATTCACATGTATCTTGTGGCACATTCTGACTTCTTGGATAAGTCGGAGATCCCTAATGGGATGGAGAGTTGCCAAACCTCAGAATGACCTGCCCAGCTTGTTTAAAGGCAATTCCTATCTCATTTCTAAGATACTGCTTCAATAGACCCAGTGTGAGACCCAGAAATGTATTTTACGAACACCCAAAACATGCCAGGTGGTGTGAGAAACATTGCTCAGTCTAGAGAAAACCCTGTTTATTGGCAACACATGATAACACCACCCTTCACTTTCTCTCAGTCTCTCAATCCCAAGGCAAAATGTCTGGTACCACTATAAGTCATGTAAACTGAAGGTCAAGCTGGCTGAAATAGGTCAAGGTGACATGGAATACCATGGAAGTTGGCCAAGCGAGTTCCCCTAGCCCAGCTGCCATGGGAGCCAGCTGTTAAAGTATGCTTGTTCAGGCTCTGCGCTTTCACAGAGAGCATTGTGTAGAAATGCTGGGGAGGGGGTGAATCTGCAGACATCACTTCTCCTCTGCCTCCACTGAAGAAAATTCCAGAGAAAACAGCATCCCCCAGGGTTTGTGCCAAATGGGTAAATAGTTCGGCATTGGCTATAATGCTAACTGCTGCCCCTTAATGAAAACTAGTCATTGCTAGGCTTTCTTCTAGATCTTTGTGCTTAGTAGCCCCTTTAACTCATAACAACTCCATCGGGCATGCACTTAAATGGCATGCACTTCTCCTTCTACAGAGGAACATACCCAAGATTTTACAGTAAGTGCCCAAGGCAGGACTGGAATCCTTCCACCTGGGCTCTTGGGTCTGTAGATCACCAGAAAGTTGTTCCTCGGTGAAGTTGGATCTTCTGTAGAAGGATATACTCACCATTTCAGGTCTAGAAATCTGCTTTGTTGGCACATCTAGAGAGGGGCCGTCTCTCTATAGTATAGTCTCACTGGCCAAAATGTTCATGAGCTCTTTTGTTGGGAGAAATATGAAGTGAAGGTCAGAGTGCTCTTGTCTGTCCATTTGCACATTCTCTCCCTGTAGACATTCTACTGGAGAGATAGCGTTGTCACTGAGTTGGTGAACAAGCAGCATGGCGTGGACGATGCTCCAGGATGTGGAAGAAGGAGGGAGAGAGAGAGGGAACCTAGTGACTTTCCTAGGGAATGTAGCAAACACAAGGCCATTTGGTGTCTTCAGATCTCGGACCTTGCACCTCCTCGGGAAATGCATTCACACGGACAAGGCTGCAAAGGTTCAACAAAAGAAAAAAAATCACAAAATTGATTGACACACGTGAGGCCCTACATTCAATCCAGTGCTATAGATAAATAAGCAAGTAAGTGGTCATAGTGTGAAGTTTGGAGATCTCAATGAACCAGTGTTGCAAAGTCATAAATGTTCATGTGGTTGGACAGAAACTGCAATGGAAAGGTAGCAAGCCTAGGATGACACAGAACCTGGTTCCACAAATGTGACCTGGATGCTGAGTGCCTGGGACAGTGACGGGGAACCTTTTAGAGATCAAGTGCCAAAAGTGCAACCTAAAACCCACTTATTCATTACAAAGCGGCAACACTGCAGCTAAACCTGCATACTGAGGTTTTAGGTAGAAAAAACAACTGATACCTAATGACACTCAGTGGTTGGGGTGGCTTGGTTCCAAAGTGTGCCACAGTTTTGCCACCGGTGGCCTGGGAACACCTTGGAGGGTTTGAAGAGGGGGAAGCTCATGACCAGGATGTTCCTGAAAGCTTCCCTGGCTACTGTAGGGAGACCAGACCAGAGGGGGCAATATGGAAGCAGGTGACCATTAACTGGGAGAGAAGAACATGGCCTAGACTAAGGAGGTAGCCATGGGGTCAGAAGCAAGGTGGCATATTTTAAGACATTTAGGTGACAGAAGGACTGAAGGTTGGATGAGCAGTGGAAGTAGCAGAAGGCCCAAGTCAACTTTAGGGTTTCTTAGCAAGGAGACCCAGATCGCTCAACCCCAGCAGTCTTGACCTTGGTCCTTCTTTTCCTTAGACTCTGCACCTGCAAGAGTGCTGTCCAGGGCCTCCCATATAGAAAAACAGTCTCTTTGTGGCCGAAAGCTGAGCTGGTTCTGTTCAAGGTTCTCTCCAGGCCCCTGCTCACTGCCTGCCTTGCTTCAACCCCTTCTCCATCCGTTTAGCACTCTGCTAAAACAGAATGCTGTACACTGGGTAGTTCGTAGAGAAAAGGCATTTGCAGTATTTTTCACAGTTCTGGAGGCTGGGTGTCCAATAGCAAGGTACTGGCATCTAGAAAGGGACTTTGTGCTGTGTCATCCTGTGGAGGGAGAACAGTAAAAAAGTTTGAGAGAGCAAAAGGAAGGGGAAACTCATCCTTTCACCAGGGGCCCATCTCTGTGATAACTAGCCCACTCCCACTATATTGGTCTGAATCACTCCCCAGGGAGGAGCTCATGACCTTATCACCTCTTAAAGACCCACCCCTCAACTCTGTTGCACTGAGGAGTAAGTTTCCAGCATGTAACTTCAGGGGAACATATTCAAACCATAGCACTCTCCCAACACCTTGGAAGTACATGGGGCAGAACCCCCGAGTAGCCCCCTGGTATCCCAGTCCAGCAAAGTGAAGACTTCGGCGAAAGTCCACAGGTCCCGGAGCAGACCTGGGGAGTTGCTGGGCAGGAGATAAGTGGAGAAACTTTCCAGTTGGAAGCTCTGCAGCTGCCAGGCTGATTGGAGACACAGGGTACTCAGGTGCCCCCGGACTGAGCTCCCCAAGCTGTCCCAGTAGTCTCCTCTCTCTTGCTTGGAAGGCTTCAACCACTTCACCCTACACCCAGGTGCCTCAGGGTGATAGCTGCGAGTGGGCTTCTGACAGAGAGTGACCCCAGTGTTGAGTTGAACCCAAAGCAACAGTCTTTTGGCAACATTGCTGCTGCTAGCACCTGAGGCGCCTGTAAGGGAACTGGAAATAGGTGCCCTTTTGGCCAGGGACTCAAGGTGTAAGTCCTTCCTACCCACATCCACAAGCTTCCTTCCTTCCAGAGCCTCCTCAAGGCCCCTCACACCCCTCAAGACTTGCCTGTCCTCAGACATCCTGCTGGAAGGGCAAACACATTTTCTCCACATATTGAGTATACAGACATGTGTCCCTGGAACCCTCCCTTGACCTCCGTCTCCATCCGTTCCAAAATACTGCGTTCCCCTTCAGTGTGTCTCCTTTCGCCCCTTCAGATGCTTAGAGCACATCACCCTCCTTCAGCTTTACTGCTCTTGGTTCTAAAAAGCCTTTGTAGCAAATTCGACAGATCCGAGGCCTGTAGAAAGGCTCAGGAGAGTGATCATTAGGGGCACATTCGCAGAGGAAGTGTTCCAAGAGCGTTTGACAACCGGCTTTGATGTAGCTGGGAAACTGAGACACCCGGGTGCTGGGGAGGAGGAATGCTGTGCCCCGTGGCACAGGCCCAGCTGCCCACCTCAGATGGTGCCCCTGGCCAGACAAACTTTCCTAGTAGCTGCAACTCTTACCCTGTGCCCTCTGATCCAGGGTGGCTGCACCTCCTGAGGTTCAGCCTGTGTCCCACACCCAAGCCAGGTTCTCAAAGCCTCTTTGTTCCCCAGGCTGGGTTTAGCCAGCTCAGATCTGATAAGGGCCAGCAGAGCAGATAGCAGCCCCGCCTCGTGGCCTGCCCTGCCCTCGGCCACTCCTACAGGCCTCGGCCTCGGCCTCGGCCTCGCACGCACACACTGCCCTGGGTAGGGACCTTTCCCGAGCAAGTGGGGATGGGGTTTGGATCCTCTGTGCGGCTTATTTATGACTTCTCTCCACTCTCAGGGAAGCAGGATGAAAGAATTACTATCCCCATGTCAGTGATGAGTAAATCAAGCTCCACAGGATAATGACTTGTCTGCGATCACTTTTTCTACCTTTGAGAACATCCATAGTTGGCCAAGGGCGATAGATGTGCACTATTACAGTGTGCTACATTACCTTTCTTAGTCCTAAAAGCCAAGGAGATGAGGTTTTTCCTAATTCTTGCTTTGCTTATGAAGAAACTGATGTCCAGAAAAGTGGCTATTTTTTCAAAATCTTGCATTAGTAGAATCTCGACCAGAGTCCTTGTTCCCTGCAGTAGCAAATCAGAAAGGAAGGAAGTGCTGAGTCCCCCTCCCATGAGAACGGAAGAAGGAACTCCTACCCTCAACCTAAAGGACCTGAGGGGGCTGGGAGTGGCCAGAACCTATTAGAGAAGGTGTTCCTGGAGGAATAATGTCCTAAGCTCTTTGAGGGAACCTAGGATGGAGCGTGGGGAGGTTAAAAATATGCCCAAAGACTGCCTTGAATCTGGTCTGGAACAGGTAGGAAAGGGCCACACAGCTTTGGTTTGGTTCTACCTTGAGACCGCACCTGGCCTATAGATAGATGTTCCAGTCCATGGTCTGCCTGAGATCCCAGCCAATGGGCAGCACCCAGTGTCAGCCATGGAAGTGCACCCTCTGGACACCCAGCTTAGCACTTCAGATGGGCAGCATCTGATTGCAACTGTGGTTGGGGGGGGGGGCTACAGCTAGACCTGCCTGAGCAAGGCCTGACCTCCAAACCCCCAAAACCCTAAAAAACCAGAAATGGTTGTTTGGAAACTTGGCTCTTTGGAGTAATTTCTCACACAGCACAAGTAAACAGACAAAGAGCAAATAGAAAAAGTCATCTCCTGAGGCTTTCTACAGACCCTTACCAGAACTTGGTACAAAGGCTTTTTAGAACCAGAAATGATGAAGCTGAGGGAGGATGATGTTCTCTAATCATCTAAAGGTGTAGGAAGGGAAGACCCTGAAAGGGAGCACATTACGTTTGGATGGACAGAGATGGAGGCCAAGGGCGGGTTCCAGGAACACATCTCTCCACACTCAATACATGAGGAAAATGTTTGCTCTTCGGCAGGATGTCTGGTGACAGGCAACTCTTGAGCAGGGTGAAGAGGCTCTTGAGGTGGCTCTGGAAGGAAGGAAGCTTGTGGATGGGGATGGGAAGACATTACAAAGTAGGAGCAAATGTTATTAGAGATTTTAGAAATCCATATGTTAATTGTTGAAGAAAGTGCTTAAAGGTTGAACCAGACCTGCAAAAGCAGTTGACCATCCCTGAGAGCATCTGCCGACAGTCTTCCTGCAGCGAGAAAATGTGGGGGCTTGGCAAGAAGATGGAGATGACCCAGAAAAGACCTTTTGCCCTAGTGAATCCGGATGTTCCTGCATCTGGCTTCGGAATGGTGGACTTAGAAAAACTCTGAGCAACTAACTGTAGGTCAACAATAGAGAATAAATGTAGATTAAAGGTGTGGTTGGGAGTAAGGGAGGGAGAAGGTTAAGGGACAAATTTCTCAGTCTCCGCCTCTTAATCCTAAAGAAGCAAAAGATGGGCTCAGTCAAAGTCTAGCAACTTTATGGGGGGGAATCTCGCTTTAGCTAAGTGATCAAGGTACAATTTTGCATGCTAACACCATGTGCCCTCGGATATGATATCTGAAAAGACTATATCTCCTCTGTGTTGAAAACCATGCTCTGATCACAAGAAAGTGTGAGGTAAAAGCAGATTGATAAAATGTTCTACAAAGTAGCTGATGGTATTCTTCAAGAAAACCAAGATGATAAAAATGAAGAAAGACTCAAGAAATGCCCAAGTGGAAGACTCCAAGGAGATACAGCAACTAAGTAGCAGGTGAGACCCTGGATGAGATACTAGGAAGAAAAAGGACCTTCACAGACAAACTTGTGAAATCTTAAGCCCTACACTTCCATCAGTAGTGTTTAGTGGACTAAAGTTGATTTCCTAGTTTTGTAAAACATTCTATGGTCATCATATGATGTTGATCTGAAGGGAAACTTGGAGAAGAACACTTTTTGAGATCCTTTTGTACACCTAACATTAACTCTCAAAAATTTTTTTTGCCTTTTAGAGGCAGGATCTTGCTATGTAGTTCAGGCTGGCCTTGAACTCACTTTACAGTCCATGCTGGTCTGGAATTTGTGGCAATCCTCAGACCTCAGTGTCCTAAGTGCTAGGGATTGCAGATATGTGCCACCATTCTTGGCTCTCAAAAACTTTTACACGTTAAAAAAAAATCTAGTGATGACAGAATTTCATGCACCAGTCAAAGGTAGCTCCCTTACCATACCTAAATCCAAGCAACATCATGTTGTCACATTTTAGGGTCAGAGGATTTAAATGGGATGGAAAGTCATAGGATAATGGTGTGTTGTTTAAAATGTATCAATTTATAATGAGCTGGGCACTATGTTAAGTTCCTTAAATTTTTATCTACTTAAACTTCACAACCTTTGAGGAAACTACTAAATTTTTCCTGGGTCTTACAGAAGCGAAGGAGCAGGATCATACAGCTGATAAGGAGTGGAGTTGGAACTCAGATCCAATTTGAGGGCACCAGACTTCTTTCCTAAGCACTTTACTGTACTTGCTTCCTAGGGATGTGGTTATTTGATTTATACTGCAGGGTTTCTGGCCTAGAGTGACTAAGGGAAGAGGAATACAAGACAGAAAGTAGTAGGAGGGGACTTTATGGGCCAATGGAGCTGTCCATGGTGCTGGCACCTCTCCACGCAGGCGCAGAGGTGGAGGGCAGGGAATGGTATGGCTGAGGACAGGAGAGAAAGCAAAGGAGACGGACAATTAGATACGGTGACAGGCCCTCCACTGATTAGGAGTAATCAAGAGTCAAAGGCTTCATGTTTGGGAGACTTCGTATTGAAGTAAGTAACTCTGCCAGTAGGTAATGAGGTAGGGATTTGTCTATACATCTGACTTGTTACTAGTGTACTATAGCTATACTGATTGTTTTTATTTGGAAACAGATACCGGTTGGTAACAGTTATTGCCCCTCCCACCGCCATGGTTATTCTTCCAGACCTGTCTCTGAACCCCAGTATTTCTCATACCCTGAGAAGTAAAGAGTTAAGCCTGTCACAGTGTGAACTTCTAGGACAATGATCTGGTTGTAAGAATAGCTGGTATCCACTTTCAATAGGTCAGTGCCCATACTTAATCAATTATTAACTATTTTGGGTACTATTGTCTTTAGTTTCCATTTTACAGATGAAGAATGTGAGATTTGAGGAAGTTAACAATTTGCTTGGCATCCTTAAATTTTTAAAAGCTGGAACCAGGATTTGAACTTGAGCCTTCTGAGATCAAACTTCATCTATTTTTCCCTTCATCCCCTTGCTGTGGGCCTGTGTGACAGTGAATAAAGAGAAAAGCCAGGTTCAGAGGTACACACCTGTGATCCCAGTACTTGGGAGGGTGCTCAGGCAGGAGGGTCATCTAGAATTCAAGGCCAGCCTGGACTCCATAGTGAGTTCAAGGCTAGCCTGAACTAAGTGGGGAGACCTTGTCTCACACACACACACACACACACACACACACACACACACACAAACAATGGAGAAAATTATCTAGGGAGCCTTGGTTTACACAAGAGAGTTATAAAACTCTATGGTGTTCCAGACACGTTAGAATAATTTTCTTTTAATTCTACTGTCATAAACCAATCTCCCTTCAAACTCCTGTGAGTCTTGTGCCCTGGCACCCCCTTCGTGCTGAAAGTGCCAACAATCTCTTGATACCTCTGTACCCCAACAGCTACAGAGGACCTGGGTCCTCTAACACATGCTCTGCATTCCAGCCCTGACCTCCCTCAAGGGCCTCTCAGCTGCAGCTTTCCTTCCATCTCCACTCCAGGCTGGATTGAGAACTCACCCCACCCATCTCTGAGGCCAGGGGCTCCTGTAAAAGGACTCACCCCCTCCCTTTGCCCCCCAGCACATTTTAGATGTGGACCTGGTTCTACATTCAACAATCAAAATGCGGCCAGAATCTCAGAGTGAGAGGAAGTGGGAGAAGGTGCTCCAAGGGCCGAAGCTGGCTGGACTTGCCATGTGGACGGCAGAGTGCCTCAGCATCCTGCTTTCCTCTTTCCCCACCCAGAGCAGAAGGCAGCCTCCTTCTTGAAGAAACAAAAGTGAGCAGGGGAGGAAAACCTCTCCCCTGTCCAAGCATACTCATTGACTCAGCTTTGCTTAATCTTCATATTGACAGTTAAACATTATCCCCAAGGGAGGTGTAGGGAGGGCAGAGGAATGGGGGAAAAATGAGAATCAAGATGTGGTCGTGTACTGGTACAAACCATCCATATTGAATGTGGTCATAATGTATACATAAAATGCACCGGTAAAACCAATTTTAAAAACTAAAATTAAAATAAAAATGATTCCCATGAATCGTGAGACAACTGAGGCTCAGAGAAATTGTGTGACTCCTCCAAGGCCGTATAACCAGCAAATAGTCTGGATCAGTTCCACGTCCCCATGAGTTTCCTCACCAGCACTACACGGAGGTCAAGGAGCACAGCAAGGTACTTGAAAATACAGCTCAGGAAAGATACTTCTAAGTGTTCCAAAGCCCCATATCACTGAGTATGCTTCATCTCTCTTTTCCCCCAGTCCCAGGGTCGAGGCCAGGAGGGTCTGAACATGTCTCCCACCCATCCTTGTTCCTTTCTCCCATATCTTGTTCCTCGTCAATTTCACGAACTATTAGTCTTTGTTCACAGCCTTAAACCAAATGGTGTCTCCTACCGTGATCTTTTGGAATTCAAGGAAGACATGATCCTACCAGCACCTGTTACCTCTCAAAAGTGCTAGGTGCCTAAGAAAGGGACTTACAGTGCAAATTCAACTTCTGCCTCCTCTTTGTCAGGTTCAGCCCCAGCTATGCCAAACCCTACCTAACCCTAATCCTAATCCATGTTGTTTGCCTCCCTGGGCAAAGTCTAGGAAGCAGGCAGAGGCTGCCCTGGGAGTCCTTGTGTCAGTTGAAGTCCTAGTTGAAAAGCTTCAGAGGCAGATATAGTCATGTGGAAGAGACCACAAGGGCCAGTGGAGGTGGTCTTCTGTCATCACCCCAAGTCAAAAGCCATCAAGGTTTGAGCAGGGAGAACCCTCCTTCCCTTTCAGGGTTCTCTTGGTGGAGTTCCTGAAATCTTTACTAAATGCTGCTTCTAGGGTCAGGGATTTAGCTCAGAGGTTCTAGTTTCTGCCTCGCAAGTGCAAGGTCCTAGATCTGATATCTGGCACCACATACCACAAAGCCAGGCATGGTGGCTCAGGCCTGGTAATCCCAGCACTCAGGAGGCAGAGGGAGAGAGGATTGCTGTGAGTTTAAGGTTTGCCTGAGCTACATAGTGAGCTCAGGGCCAGCCTAAACTACAAAGCAAGACACTGTCTCAATAAACAAACTAACTAACAAATAAAACCCAAACCAAAAAACAGCAAATGCTGCTTGTACGTTCTCTATCTCTTTCTGGCCTAAAAATGGAAAGGTCTCTTTCTGGTTCCTAAGATCTATTTGAGTTAAGCTCCTCACTTCACAAGGAATGTGGGGAAAATACAAAAAGGAAATCATTATAGAAACTATAAACACCAAAAAAGCTATCATGTCCAAAGTACAGGTTTCTGATTCTGAGAATCCCATTAAAAACACTGAAACACTCATTGAATTTCACATTCCTTAATCTCAGGAAAATTCCAGGCCTGATCATGCAGGTGGAACTCAATGGGACCCCCAGCCCAGCCCGTTCCCTCCAGTCTTGCCTGCCTCTGTGCACATGATCTCTCAGGCCAGCCCAGGTCACTTTGTCGTCCCAGTCTATCTTCCCCCTTTCACAAGTCAATCCCCAAACGACCAAACTAAGAATCTGTTTTCTGGGGCTGTCCCTCGACTCACCAAGCTGTATCCCCTGACCACACATGCCCTCTTCACTCTGAGAGGAAACTGAATCCCTGATGGAGGCAATGAAACATTTTATGAACTCTGAGATTTTCAGTTTCTTCTATCTTCACCAAATGACAGTCTTCTTCCCCCAAAGCACACGTGGACAGATGAAAAAACAGGCTTCTAAACATCCTTCTTATGTGCAAGAATTTCTTTCTACACTGACCTTCGGATCCCTTCAAAAGAGTTAATTTGTCTTGGTCCTGGGCCAGAAGAAATGTTAAGAGATCACATCAGAGACAGCAACAAGGAATCCATCTGCAAAGCAATATGCAGGTAAGAAATAACTAAGGTCTGCTTTCAAGTTAGCAATTGTAATCACAGGAATGAGGTCCTGATCCTGTGTCAACATTGCATGTGGGAGAGGACAGGAATGACTCCCATTCAAGTGTCAAGTCCAACTAAATGCCTCTTATTAATCTGGTCGTCAGTCAGTCACGATCGCTGAGACGTCCTGACAATTAAGGGAACATACATAAATAATTCCATATCACGACTAGTAAAAAGCTCACTGACCACCATAGCAGAGAAGGTCAGGGAAACAAAATTGAGCTCCGGGGGTTAAACTTGAGTGGCAGAACCAGAACTGCAGCTTAGTGGTAGGACGCTTGCCTAAAAGGAACGAGGCCCTGGGTTCAATCGCCAGCAACGCAAGTACAAAGCGCAAGAAAAAAAAAAAAATCCTTAGGCTGTGCGTTCGCGTCTCTGTGCCTTGACTCACTGGCGTTGCCGTCGTTGCCTTGGGATACCAGACGACGCCGCTTCCTGCGCGTCCTGTATCTATAGAGACGACAACATGGCGGCGCTGTGAGTTCCACCGCGAGTGACCAAGAAGGTATTTGTCCTGGAAGGCTGCCTTCTCTGTGAAGTCGTGATCAGGGGTGTCCTCCATCTTCTCACAGAGCTCTTGCGACTTGGACGTGGTCGATCGGGTCGGGGATCCCGAAAACTAAAGAGGAACAGCTCTAAGTATATTTTGTTTCCTTCATTTTACCTATTTTTTTCCTCAGCTCTACACGACTACCCGCCACTTTTTCACTAATCGTCTTCGGAATTTTAGAGGTCAGAAATTAGGCAAATAAAGGAATCTAGTGATACAGTTTTCTAAATCTTTGAGATTAGAAACTTTGATTAAAACATTCCATCCCCATTACCTGGTCGCTACTATGATTGCAGAAATGGAAGTCTTTTGGAAATATGATTATTAATTATAGTAACATAGATTTGTTTAATGTTTCTTCAAGTCCCCTATATCATTAAAGCCTTGAGTAACTGTGTAAAATAGAGCAATCCTCATTTGATAGGGAAGGAGACTGAGACCCCAGGAGACGGAGAAACTTGCAATCCCAGAGAGTCTGGGAATAAACTGGAGCCTCCTTCCCTTGTCCTAGAGCTAGTACTGCCCACCCCCCCAGCATTAGCCTGGGCTGGACTACTACAGTAGGGAAAGTCATAGAATTGAAACTAGGCCATATGGGATTAAATGTGGAGCCTACTACTCCATCCTTTCACATCTCTCTGTGCACTCTCTAGGATAATTTCGTGTGTTGAGACTTTTTCAGAGTTCTAATACATAAGGCTTTCTGTAGAATCCTCTGAAATCAAAGCCATCAGTGGCACAAAACTAATAGGATTCTTCTCGCTGCCTCCCCAGTTTGCGTTTCTTGGAGTCCATGTGAACATCGACATTAAACTGAAGGTAACAACTTTGCGTGTGTTGTCCTGTATCTAGCCCAGAGCCTGCTACATGGTAGGCACCCAGTAAATGCTTTGTGAATGAATGAGTGAGGGAATCAACGAAGACACCCTCCAAAGGGTTTGGAGAACCTTCTAGGAACAGCTGAGTCAACAGAATCTTTTGTCCTGGATGGAGAAGAAGGAAATAGGAGAATGTTTACAGAAAGCATATAAATTCCTAAAGGTGAATTTTAGGGTAAATTAAAGTCAAGTCACATATAATCACAAA
>PVIC010009898.1:0-44604 GCA_004025085.1 Thryonomys swinderianus
AAAAAAACCACATCTTCTTTATCCAATCTCCCTGTATCACGCTAGAAGCAACTAGCAGACTTAACATGATGGACTTAAAACTTTTGGAAAAATTACTGTAGGTACAGTTTGGAGAACAAAGTGCAGGAAGTAAGAGGACCAGGTGAGTCAAAAGATTATTGTGTAATTCCAGGTAAAAGGAGACTAAAGTAATAGCCTAGTACAGGTGGAGTTGAAGTAGATGGATTTGAGAGATACTTAGTTGATAGATTGGGCAAGATTTGGTAATTGATGAATGTGAGAATGACTTAAAATTGCATGATACTATTTAGAGAAAGAATAAAGATGTACACATAGGTATGAAGCAATCATACTGTCTGAGAGATCTTCTTACAGAGCTGCAGAGTGAACAATTGGTGATTTGGTGCTTATGAGAGAATCTCATATAGAAAAGATTTAAACCCATCTCTCTTGACTTCTAATCTACTGATCCTACCATAATTCTCTGTCCAGAATTCCACTGGAAATTGCAGTCCTCATTTATTTAGAAGCACCCCTTTGTCCTCATTTTATTAAGCTAACAGAAGTCTGACCTTATTGCTAAAGTCTGCTGACCCAAGATCTTGTCTTCAGTAGAAGAAACCCATGAAGGAAATACATATAGAATTGTTGAGGTTTCTTTACAGTCTGTTCTTTGGTTGATTGGAAAGCAGGAACGTTGGCTGGTGGGTTGTGGTTGGCAGCTACCTTGGAGAAGTTTAGTTAAAAGAATGCTGGGGTTGAGGTTGAGATGCCCATCTTTTTCCAGTGAAAATAGAGTTGGACTCCCCTGAGGGACAATGCTACAAACCTGTCTATTATATATTTTTGATGGTTGGAACCCCCTGGTATCCTGGAGAAGTCACAGTTAATGGCTAACACATATTTCACTGGGCTCCTCCTTGTCTTATAAGTGTTAAAGCCAAACCCTGTAGCTCATTGAGGATAAGTCAACTTTTAAAATCATCACTATGGGGCTGGAGATTTAGCTCAGAGGTTCCAGCGCCTGCCTAGCAAGTGCAAGGCCCCTGGTTCAATTCCGGCAACCACATACAATATGGGCATGGTGGCTCACGCCCCCTGGCAATCAGTACCACATACCACAAATGCCAGGCTTGGTGGCTCAAGGCAGTAATTCGGGAGGCAGAGGCAGGAGGATTGCCGAGTTCGGGGCTTACCTGGGCTACATAGTGAGCTCAGGGCCACCCTTAACTACAAAGTAAGACCCTGTCTTAAAAACAAAAAATCATCACTATGTTTAAAGATATTAACTGTTCTATGAGGTAGGACTCCAGAGACATAGGTACTTGCTTTAAGCTGTTTTTATTATTTTGGACAAATCATTTGACTTATCAGCCTCAAATTTATTGATTTTGAAAGCGTGAATCTTAACATACCTCACAAAAATGTCACGGGTATTCAGTAAAGCAGTGCATGTGAAAATCCATCATCAGTTTTAAGAACCACATACTTATTTCCTTTTATTAATATAAATATTTATTCCACAAAGCATTTACTGAGCCTTTGCTTTATCCTATGCCTTGTGCTAAGAACTATGTGAAAGATTTAATCTTGTGCATTCAATTAAACATTGAAATCATTTATAAATACAGAAGACCACACTCCATATGCTGTACATTTATAAATGTCTTTTAGTGCAGAGAAGAATCTGCTTTAAAGAAAAAATAGTGATGAGCCAGGAAGGGTAATATTAACATATCAATTTTAATAAAGTGAATTTGATAGAAATTAAAAAGAGATTGTACCATCATAAAAATAATCTTTTGAACCTTTCTTTTTATCATTGAGAGATTTGGGGCCAAGGGAATATAGAAAAACATTTTTTTGCAGGCTGTGCTACCATAGATTTAGCAGGGACTGAGTTAGAATCTTTTGTTCCTAATCCCCAGCACAGCTGAGGAGAGGGACCAGGGCTTCCTCAGTTTCTACCCCTTGGGTCTTACAGTCCTTCAAGGGAGGCAAGCTGGCCATGGTGGTTCCTGGGAGTCCTGGAGGCTGCCTCTGTGAGAAGCTGCCCACAGGAAAGAGAAACTTGACTGCACTGTCTGCCTGCCTTGTGGTTACAGAACTCTGAATGGAAGTAAGCCCATTAGAGTGACTAATGCAGTGTGGTCAGGGAGGCCTCATTTCCTGCCCCAGGGAATATCCATTTTTGGTGGAACTGGCAGATGCTCTCAGTCTTTGACAGTGATTATAGGGGGCTATCCAGCTGGGAAGAGTTAGAGGAGTTGTTTGTCACTTACAGAAAGATTGGTGTGTTTGTGCTGAGAAGTCTTCTGGTTACAGATAATCATTGTCCAAACCATGTTGTTTGTTTTTTTGTTTGATTTATTGATTGAATGAGTAATTGAGGCAAGGTATTGCCATATGGTTCAGCCTGGTCTTGAACTGACTGTGAGCCCAAGTTCAAGCATGGTGATCCTCCTGCTTCAGCCTCCAACTATTGGGATTACAGGCATGCATCACCACATTCAGCTTCTTTAAGCCTATTTTTAAAGGGAAGATGTGTAGAAATCAAAACAGACAAAAGAGGCTTTGGAGTGTTAATCTTAGACAGTTTTCATATAAGCCTTAGCTTTGGTATTCTTATCTGAAAATAGTCATGATTTTCACTTTGTAGAGTGGTTAGGTTTTACTGAGATAATATAGAGTACCTAGCACCAGGGTCTCTGGCACAGTGGCTGTTGAGTAAACAGTAGTGGTTGGAGGGTGTTTGGTTGTTACTGTCAGTACTGGTGCTATTGTCATTCTTACTGCTCCATGCCAGTTACTTATCAAATACTTCTATGACTATGATTAATTTTTCCCTTGTTATCTTTGTTAAATTGTTTACTTCTGTATGAATAAGACATTGAACATTTTCTTCCTTAGTACTGAAAACAACCTTACCAGGAAGGAATCAAAAAATGCTCACACTAAGAGAATTTGTGATTGGTCAGTGTCAGTATGTGTCAGGCCCAGAGCTTAGGTCCTTAGAGTGTAAGTACAGTTCTTTTTTCTGATAGAGGAATGCTATCTCTTGTCCTACCAGAGGTAGGTTGGGTTTGATCTGAAAGGACATTTAACCTGGGCCACACTAGGGACTAGAAGGACCTCCTCATGTCCTGTCCAGCTTCCACATCGGCCTCTACCTGCATATCCTTGTGAAGTTGACAAACATTGTCTCCTCCTCTCAGGTGTCTGAGGAGCTCCAAAGGTACCCTCCTGGCTCTGGTCCTAGTTACAAGAGGTTCCAGTACTCAGTGCTTTTAAATTAAGGCTTTGCTTTTCAGACATGAGGGAGAGCTGTCCTCAACTGTTAGTCACATATGGCTGAGGCCAGACCAGAAGCCTGACCTAGTAGGGAACACCACTTCAAAGGGACTTTTTCTTACTTGCAGTAGGAAATGGAAGTGTACACATGTTTAAAATGAACATTCTTATTCTTCATGATAGAGGCTCTTCAGAATGCTGCCCCTATTTGGCTTGAAGAAATAATAGTTTTTCAGTAAAAGTAAACATTCATTGTGTACACTTCATGCTGCTTCTGGAAGGACAGCTTAGTTTTATTAGATACTCATTTTCTTTCCAATACATAGTAAAAAAGGCAGAATACCTCTAGGAAATAATACTTGGCCAACAACTTAAATGACACACCTATGGGGTGTAGTAGCCAGTTTGCAGATTTGTTTTCTTTTTTGTGTGTGGCTAAAGAACAAGACACTCATCAACCCACTGGCTTTTCTCTTGCCATTTTTCTTTTCATGAACTCACATTCTCTGAGTACCTTATGTGTTGTGACTCTGACATTTAATTGAGCTCCAGGTTTCTAGATACACATGTACACAAATGTGTGTGAGCACACAGTCTTAACTAATCTTCATACAATGTTGCATAAGTTCCACAAGAGAGGTATGATTGTGTTTTTATAGGATTTTTTAATTTGTTTTTTGCTTTTTTAGACAGGGTTTTACTATGTAGGTTAGACTGGCTTTAAACTCACTGTGTAGGCTAGGCTTCTCAAACTCATAGCAGTCCTCCTGCCTCAGCCTCCTGAGTGCTGGGATTACCAGGCTTTTAAAAGAGGAAAAAGTATATTTTGCTTGAGAATGAGATTTCATTAGTGGCTTTAGATATGTAGAAGTGATTAAGGGTATTCTTAATGGAAAGAAAATCCTGAACAAAGGGAGGAAGACCATAGTATATGAAGGAATACTATGACCAGGAATACTAGACTATAGTATATGAAGGTATACTATGAGCAGGAATACTAAACCATAGTATATGAAGGAATACTATGACCAGGAATACTAGACCATAGTATATGAAGGAATAGAATGAGGAAAAAGAAAGGTGGGGATCAGATCAATATTGGTTTGAGAATATTTCAAAATAACCCATATCCATGGTTTAAAAAAAAATTGGGTACCAGGGATCAAACTCAGGACCTTGCACTTGCAAGGCAGGTGCCAGAACCACTGACCTAAATCCCCAGCCTGAACCATGTATGTTTCTGAACAAGAGAAATAGTGAATATGTGCTGTGAGGAAAAACTAATCCAGCTATGTGTACAGGATAAAATAAAATAAGAATGAAAGAAACTATGAAGATTCTAACTCTGACTTTGCTGCTTTGCAAGTCACATACTCTTGAAATCACATTTTCCTCATCAGTTGAGAAGTTAGTTATGTTGAACACACAAGTTATCTCAGTGAAGTAGCAAACTTGAAATTCCCTTATGTAACACTGGATACATAGAAGAAATGGATGCCAAGTGCCTTGGAAGCTAAAAAATACTTTTTCTTTCTTTCTCTTTCTTTCTTTCTTTCTTTCTTTCTTTCTTTCTTTCTTTCTTTCTTTCTTTCTTTCTTTCTTTCTTTCTTTCTTTCTTTCTTTCTTTCTTTCTTCATTGCTTCCTTTCTTTTCTCTCTCTGGTCTGTCACTCCCCTCTTTCCTTTCTCTGTCTCCTCTCTAGTCTCATTCTCTTTCTCTGGCCTCTGTCTCACTCTGGTCTCTCACTCTCCTATCTCATCTCTGTCTCTCATTCTCTCTCTGTCTCTGTCTCTCTCTCTCCCTCCCTCCCTCTCCCTGTCTCTCCCTCTCCCTCTCCCTCTCCTTCTCTCTTTCTCTCGTTCTGTTTCCTTTCGGTATGGGGTTGAACTCAGGATCTTCTGCCTGCCAGGCAGGCTCAATGCCTCTGAACTACATCCTTGACCCGAGAACACTTTGTATTAGGTGAAAATTTGTTTTATTTACTGTATGTAGACAAAAACCTGTCAAGATCCTTTTCACGCAAAACATTAAAGTGCTCATCTCCTTTTCCTCTTCTCTCTAAACCTATTCAACTCAGATTTATTTTTCTGTACTGTGTTCAGAAAGTCACCTCCCTGTGAAGTCTACATATTTCCAAGTAGAGAATTCTTGCCCTGTTTCGCAGTTCTGCCTCCCGCTTTCTTTCCTGGTACTGGAGAACATTCCTAGAGGCACTGTATCATAGAGTTACTCTCTTTTTTTTTTTATTTTTGGACAGAATTTCGCTGTGTTGCCCAAGCAGGTCTCAAACTTGTGGTTTTTCTCTCACCTGTGTCAATGCTAAGATTCTAGGCATGGGCCGCCAAGCCCAGCTTCTGTAGCTCTTTATATGAACTCTTTAAACCTTTTTTTATATTACGATTTTTTACAGTATTTTTCTGCACCCAAGTTTTATACTAAAACTTAGGTGTATGCCAAAATGATTTAGAGGGCTTAGTAAAATGCTGGTTTCTGACTCAAAGGTTTTGGGGTAAGGCCTGAAAATATTCTCAGATGTTGATGCTGTTGACTTGGTGATTTCACTTTGGAAAACATTTTTTTTAACATGGATAAGTTATGAATGACTTGAGAACTCAGACTGTATCTTGTCTTTTCATAACTTTGGTTACACATTTGTTGTGATTTCAGGTGGCCATTAAGCAAATGAATCTTCAGCAACAGCCAAAGAAAGAGCTCATTATTAATGAGATCCTGGTCATGAGGGAAAACAAGAACCCAAACATTGTGAACTACTTGGACAGGTATGGAACAGTGGGTCCACTGGAGGGTGGAGTCTGTGGTTGTGGCGAAGCCATAGTGGCATCCAGAGCCACCTCAGTTGATGGGTGTTCCATGGTGCTGAGCCTGTTACATCTAACCCTGCATATTGCTGGACACTTCTGATGGCTGGAAAATCCTGAGTGAGGCCAACACTTGATGCTTGCACTACTGTTTGTTTTGTCTCGGGGAAGTCTTTCTGCCTGTCTGCCAGAGTAAACATATAGGTGTGTAATTTATTCTATATTGAAAATCTTTCTTCACCCTCCTCATTCTCTGGAATTACTCATGGTTTGGCTTTATGCTTTTAAAATGTGATCCTTAGTACCATTTTTTAAAATATACACTTGCATTAAACTGGAATTTCTTGTCCAAGTTTTACAGCTGTAATAGGTAGATGTCATAGGTAGATACTGGACCAAGTCTTAAACTCTGATTTCTTTACTGCTTGTTTTACACTATCAGTTACCTCCCCCTGAGGTAGCATATTTCATAAATGTCCTTTCATGTTCAGCATCTAAAATATTCTGGTGATCTTCAGTTTCTTTAAAGAGGAGTTGGATTTTGACCTCTTTTATACACGATGTTGTTAGCTTATCGAGAATAAAGCCTTGTTAGAGAAGATTGTAATCCCCTGAATGTGGGACCTAACTGGCTCTGAAGAATCTTCTTAAGTTGTTATCACCTTCTGACTTCTTATTTTTTTGTTTTGTGGTACTGGAAATAGAATGCAGGCCTTTGCACCAAGCTACATGCTTAACACTTTTTACTTTTGAGACAGAGTGTCACTAAGTTGACCAGGCTGGGTTTGAACTTGTGATCCTCCTGCCTCAGATTCTCAGAATACTATAATTATAAGCATGTAACAGCACGCCCACTGTGCTGGCAGTATAAAAGAAATACACCTATTCATGAACACAGAAGGAGCTGCAAGCATTTGGTGCAAGTGCTGCAAATGAGGTCCTGCAGTTTCTGTGAAGCATCCCAGAGAACCACATTCATGTTTGTTCCTCAGCTAGATGATATCCTGAGGCTGTATTTTGAGGTGGGATTTTTTTAAAAGGTATATTGACAAAGTGTATAACCCAAGAATATTTGATATAACCTAAATCTGGTTTGTTTTGTTTTAGTTTGATGGTGACATATCAAATCCAGAAATAAAGACTTTGTTTTGTCAGTGCTAAGAAGCAGACACTTGGATCTTCTTAGTCTTTCCTCACTCCATTTAAGCTACCAGTTACTTTTTTAGTGGGTAGTGAGAGACCATAAAATATACTCTTCATCAGGTAAAGAATAGGCTCTTAGCAGGGGAGATATTTTGCCTAGTCCTGAGTTCTCTCTTAATTCATATTACAGTCCATTTGGGCTATTACAACAAAATTTTAGAGGGTAGGTAGCTTATAAACAATGCAAACTGATTTTTTGGGAACCTGGGAAGCCCAAGATCAAGGTGACAATACATTTATTGTTTGGTGAGAGCCCACTTTGGTGGCTTCTCTGAGTCTTTCAATGAGGGCAGTAATCTCAGTCATAAGGGCTCTGTATTTGTGATCTAACCATCTCCCAAAAGCCCCTTCTATACCATCATAATGGTTAGATTTTCAATGTGATTTTTTTTAGGGGGCCACAGGAGTCCAAAGAGATTACAGAAACAGTCTGTCTTGTAGTGGTCCTTACAAGACTTGGGCTAAGGATGTTGCTCAGTGATAGAGTTCTTGCCTAAAACATGCAAAGCCCTGGGTTCTATCCCCTGTACAGCAGAAAAAATCCAAAAAGGAAACAAAAAATGAAAAAGGGAAAAACAATAAAGCACAAAGGAAAGAAAAAAAATCTTTTTATTACAAAGAATTCAATCATATAGAAAGAGTATTAGATTAATAGTCAAGGGATTAGGATTCTAATATTACCCTTTGCTTGAGATCATTTGTCAAAATCATTTAATAGTTTCCCTGTCTACCCAGCAGTAGCCTTATTATTCAGGTGAAGAAAAGATGGCAAATCTTATAGCTCAAGACAACCCAAGGAATGTTTTTTTTTTCACAGCCTAGCTTCCATGTTTAAGGCTAGCAGAAGAGTTGTGTAGGGGCTCTGAGTTAACTTTGTTTCTTATCTGTCTTATTCTGTAAGTGAGGAAACATTGACCTGACAGGTTAAGCACCTTTATTTATCACGTAGCAAGGCTGAGTGGTCCAATTCCCAAGTGAAACTGTCACATCTTAACTCCTGTCAGCCCATAAGCTCTCCAAGGAATATGTTACTAACCATAGCCTTGACTTAATGGAAGAAGCTAGAATCAAAGACAGTAAAAGCAGAAGTCATCTTCAGCATAAAGTGTGTATGTATAATACTTTAAGCCTTTTAAAGAAATTTCATTATCATCATTTCATTGAATATTTACAGTTATCTTTTATTGTACTCAGGAAGTTATTTAGTAAATACTGGCATCTGCCATGCTGGGCTCTGGGACTAGAATCTTGTAAAAAAAAAATGTCCCAGTAATTAATCTCACAGACTTGAGGTCTAATAGAACTCTCTGACATCTAGTAGCTCTCCTTACTGTTCATAACATGGGATCCTGTGGGAAACAGGGGAAGGGAACATAAGTAGAACCTTTGCATTAGGTTCTAGTCTCTTTTGAGTTAACAGCACATGGCAAAATAATAATTAGGCAGGAATGAGACTTAGAGAAGAAGCTAAGCCTGGGCCTGATCCATGCTACTCTGGACAGCAAAGACCCCATACCCCAGTCTGCCACAACTTTTATTACATACATTCCAAAAGGCCCAGGAGGGCAGGGCAGACATGGGCATTAGTCCTAGAGAGTTATATAGATTCTGGTGTAGTTCTGCCCTGAAGCATCACAGCATGTGGGACCACCAGAGTCCTTGTTGGTACCAGAGGAGAAGGTGAGTTAAGTCCAAAGTCTGTCTGCAGGCAGGCCTGGTTATAATTTTGACCGTGTAATTATTTCTCCCAAACAGGATTGTCACCAACAGGATCCATATCCCATCTTTATCAGATATTTGCATATTCCCTATATGAATGCTTTGAGAGGTTTGAGATTTATACTCATCTTTGTAGTTTCAGGAGTCAGTCCTTTGTATTGTGATGAAGTATAACTTTGTTCTATCTTTAACTTAGTGCTCTTAATTCTACCCTTTGAGGCATCATGGAACATGCATGCTTTGTTTTATCCAGGAACATCCTTAGGAGATTTCAAGATAGCAATACTGCCCCCAACATTCTGCTTTTCTCCAAAGGAAAAAACCTTTGACTTTTCCAAAGTTGACTGAGATTGTTCTACTGTACTTGGTCTTTGTAACCTAATGCAGTGATACATTATATTCTGATTATTCCTTCTCTCCTTTTCTGTATTGCTGCAGTTACCTTGTGGGAGATGAGCTGTGGGTTGTCATGGAATACTTGGCTGGAGGCTCCCTGACAGATGTGGTGACAGAAACCTGTATGGACGAAGGCCAGATTGCTGCTGTGTGCCGTGAGGTCAGGCCATGGGCAGGCAGCCTTGAGCAAGAAATACCTCAACATCCCTGTCAGGGAAAGTCCTACAGCCAGTGAGATTTCAGCTCAGGCTCTGTGGAAGTTGGAGAAATCAGTATAGACACTGTGATCACTCCTGTATTGTTTCTGTACTTTATAATTTTTTTTTTTTTTTTGAGACAGGGTCTTGCTTTGTAGTTCAGGCTGGCTCTGAGCTCACTATGTAGCCCAGGCAAGCCTTGAACTCAGCAATCCTTCTGTCCCTGCCTCCTGAGTGCTGGGATTACAGGTGTGAGCCACCACACCTGGCACTGTGGTATGCGGTATTGATTGTTGGTGGGCGTGAGTCTCCACGCCCAGCATTGTATGTAGTTACTGGGGATCAAACTCAGGACCTTGCACTTGGGAGGCAGGAGCCAGAACTACTGAGCTAACCCTCCGGCCCCTTTATAATTTTTATAGTGAATTTTTCTTTGAAGGTAACTTTATTCTGCCCATTGTGGAAAAATTAGAAAATAGCCAGAAAGTAAGTGTGCATGCGTGTGTGCGTGTGTGCATTTTTTGTGTGGAAGGATACTGGGTCTTAAACCAAAAGCCTTTGTTCTGAGGTACCCAGGCCTTACTGTTTAATTTTTTTATTTTGAGAAAAAGTCTTGCAGAGTTGCCATGTTGGGCTTGAACTTAGTGATCCTTTTGCCTTTATCTCCCAGAGGTTATAGCCATCACCATGCCTCCCACAGAGTATATATTCAAACACATTGTTCATAACTTCAGTCTATATTGATGACTTATAAATGTATTTTCCTTTATCTCTTTTACATAGACATATATTTTAATTACATTTTTATTCTGCCTTCCTGCATTCCTCCTTTATTTATGTGCTATGAAGAAAGAAGTAAGGTAATAAAATTGCTGGAAAACGCTATTTTAAAAAGGGCAAAGAAGGTTTCACCAGAGATTAAGCATCTGAATGATGTGTAGAAGCAAGCCAGCAAAAACTTAGAGTAAAATACTCCTGACAAAACAAAAAACAAAGCTTAATTATAAGTGGAGCCCTGAATTACAGTCAGCCTGACACATGTACAACTTGAGTTATGGCCAGAATTTTAGTTTTAACTTATGATCAAAGTTTTGAGTTATGACCTAAATACAGCTGCTTATGTTTCTAGAGGTCTCAGATACAAATTTAACCCTTATAAAGTTCCAAAAAGAATATTATAGCATCCTTCCCTTGTGGGGTTGAGAAATCCTGGGCCAAACTCTCTCTAAACACTGAGATCTGCCTGTGTATAAGAGAGAGACCTTGAAGTCTGTGTAGTGGAGCCTGAGTCTTCAGTTGACTGACTTAGGTACAACCAGCCCTCAAGAATGAATTGAGTTCATAAGTCCAGGCTCCACTGTACTGTAGTCTCCTTTCTCTTCATTGCTATTAAAGCTCAAGTGGTACTATGCCAACCTTGGGTGTACAAGGGCCTGCGTTCAATCCCTGGTAGCAGAGAGAGAGAGAGAGAGAGAGAGAGAGTGAGTAAAAGAGTAAATGAGTGAGAGAGAGAGAGTAAAAGAGTAAATGAGGTTCTTTTCTTCTTGTTTTTTTGAAACAGGGTCTTACTGAGTTGCCCAGCATGGGCTCTCACTTGTGATCCTCTTCTCATCAAACACTGAGAGTGCTAGGGTTACAGATGGTTACCACATAGAGCTGAGGTTCAGAATTTTGAAGGACTATTAAAATATGGTTAGGGTTTCATGGTTCCAACACCTTAAGGCATTTAGATGAAATTACACTGTGTATTTAATCAATGGTAAACAAAATAAAATGCTATGAAATCTATACTGCTGTGGAAATTGTAGTCACCTTTGCATTATCAACTTTTAAAAGTCAGTTAGTAGAATTAAGATCATGCTAGGATTCGTGGTGAAGACCTCACTAATGCAGTATTTCTCAACTGTTTTTTGTAGCTCCTCCCAAAAGAGCCTTTTAGATTTTTTTCTCATTACATTGCTCCCATGAAGATTTAATACTACAGATTTTTCATTGTATACATGTTTGGATCTTTTAGGACCACAAACCACTATAATATCAAAGTTATTTTCACCTCCAACCCCAGTGATCAATTTTCATTGGTGAAGAGTATGTACATATATATTTGGGGAAATTATCTTACCTCAAATTACTAATCTATAAAGTAGAAATTTAACTATTTATACTTTATGTGATTTATGGGTACCACATGAATCAAAAAGCAGTTGAATGCTACATATGTGGCTTGGTGGTGGCATGCTTGTCTGGCACATGGCAAAGCCCTGGGTTTGATTCTCAGCACAGGAAAATAATTGGTCTCACTTTGTGATCTGTGAGCAACTCTACTTCGATTTCCTTGTCTGTAAAATGGGGATCATAATGGTTCATTCTTAGGGGCTGTAGTGAGCATTAAATGTGGTTAATTTAGTGCTTCAAACAAATGTATAAAGTTTTAAATGTTAAATAAACAGGTGGCATTACTGTTCTTAAAGTCTAATAGAGACCATTACTTTTTGAAATACCTTCTGAGATGTAATTAATATACCATATAACTCAGTAGTTTTTTGGTATATTCTTAGGGTTACTGTAGAAGGAAACTCTGTATTGATAGTAACTTCCCATGTTTGAGATTGAATTAGTAATCCTTCTGCTTCAGCCTCCCAGTGCTGAAGCACTGGATTCAATCCTCGGTGCCACCACCACCAAAAAAAGGAAGTTGGATTAGTCAATTTTATCTTGTTTTATATATTACATGTCTTACATGTCCTTTATTTCTCTTTCTGTCCCTGCCATTTCAATAGTGTCTGCAAGCTCTAGAGTTTCTGCATTCAAACCAGGTCATTCACAGAGACATCAAGAGTGACAATATTCTGCTGGGAATGGATGGCTCTGTCAAGCTAAGTAAGTAGGCATGATAATCCTTCTGTCCCTCTAAAGTCTTGTTTTCTCGGGGATGGTAAACATCATAACAGCATTCGTCAGTCTGTATTATTTCCTGGGATAGTATGGACTCCATATTATGCATAGAGTGTTTTTATTGTTTTAGTATTCTTCATTCTTCTATACATTCAGCCATTTTTTTTTCCTGAATCCCAAGCTAGGTCCCATGCATGGCCTTGGGGTTACATTTTCCTAATCTTCAAGGAATTTTGAGTCTAGTATGACAGATTCGTAATGAATAACTTGAAAGAAGTTTTGTGTCATTTCATTCAGTTATGTATTCGGGAAACAGATTTCTAAATACCTGGGGGTACAAAGATGAGTAAGAATAAATACTCTTTATTAGCAAAGGACTCCTGACTTACATTTATACTTTTACTATAAAAAGAACTGCAAGCAGAGCTTTTTGCTCCAAAGTGTAAAGACGAATTGTCTAGGCCAACAAGCTGTTTCAGGTGGGTGGGTAGTTTATGAGGACTAGTAGCCACATCCGGCCTGGGGTGCAAGGTGAGGAAATGATAGGGCTGTGCCTCGTAGTAGGTGAGGGTGTTTGGGGTCTAATTCAAGGGCTCATCCAAGGAATAAGGCATGGAGTTAAATGTATTATTGACTATGGGATTGTTGAGTTTCAAGAACAAAACAGAATTGGGGCAAACAATCAAGGCCAAAATAGGCTGCTTGGACTTTAATGCGGAGTCTCTGATTTGAAGGGAAAATAGAAAGCAAGAGATCATGTTCCTTATGTGGATCCTGCCTCTCTTCAGGAATAAACAAGAAATACGCTTAGAAATTAGACATGAAGGTGGCAGTCAGCTGCCTCCTACTTGGTGAAATAAGAGATTTCAGGCAGAGCAACACCTATGGGTAGGCGCAAAGTCAGCACTCACTAAAGAAACATCCTAAATGTTCATTCTTTCATCCCCTTTTCTAGCTGATTTTGGATTCTGTGCACAAATTACTCCAGAGCAGAGCAAACGGAGCACAATGGTGGGAACTCCATATTGGATGGCTCCGGAGGTTGTGACGAGGAAGGCGTATGGGCCCAAGGTTGACATCTGGTCTCTGGGCATCATGGCCATTGAGATGATTGAAGGAGAGCCCCCATACCTCAACGAAAACCCACTGAGAGTGAGTGTCACCCGGCCTCTTGCAGTTGTTTGGGATGTCTTTAGTTCCAGGACATGCGACTCAGACTGCTCTATCTGTGGCTTTCAACCTGGTTATCTCATCTCTGAATTCAACTAAACACTGCTGAATTTAAAATATAAATAAAAGATAAGAATGTACTTGTTGTATCCTGAAGACTAAGGAGGTCTGTGTCTGTGAAATGAGAAAGACGGGGGTAGTATGGTAGAGTCAGAGAATGAGCAGAAGACCACGTGGTAAGGCATTGGAGGCTGTTACAAGAATGTGGGTTCTATTCTGCAGAGCTCGGGTTCATTGTAGGATGTTGACCACTCCTGTGGAAAAACTATGAGAGACTAGTAATTCAACCAAGAGAGGTCACCTGGATGATATTATTATGGGTAGAAGTGAAGAGTAGACTCAGGAAATGTCTTCACTGACCAGGTAAGTATGATGACATTGACAGATGAACATTGGATTTGCCAATATGGAAGTTATTGATGATCTTGACAGTTATCAAGAGGGGGTAAAGGGGATGCTTAATTAGAGTGAATCACTGAAAGTAGGAGAAGAGAGAATCAATAGCATTTATAAACAGTTTCTTTTTTCTCTTGAAGTTTTGCTATGAAGGGTAACAGAAATGAAGCAATATCCTAAAGTGGGGATGGTAGGTTGAAAGATGATGTTATTTGATTTTGGGAATAATCTAGTAGACAGGAAAAAAATGATCTTATATAGGAGAGGAGTGACATCTTCAAGAGTGCTGTCCTTAATTAGATGACAGGGTGTGGATCAAGTAAAGGGCATTATATTAGACTGTGAACAGCTTAGCCATTGTAATAGGAAAGGAAAGCAGAGTACATTAACAGATACAAATAGGTTGGTAATGTTGTTTGTGGGCAGTTGCAAAAGTTATTCTGATTGCCTTTATTTTTTTTTAATCTACTTTCTCATCCAGTGCAGGAATTTCCTGTGCATTGTCACTACCATTGTGCTGTCTGCCCTTAACTGTGTGCTCATGTCACTCTCAGATAGCTCTGATTCGGTGCACCAACCTGAACCTAACTTTGGTAGTTTCTACTTTGCTGCCTGGGTGTGAATAACACATTCCTCTCTGCCTTAGAATGGCTTTGCAGATTTGAAGGTGGTGATCAGGGGAATCCGATGGAAATAAGACTGGAATTAGAGGTCATGCATATGTGTGAGCAATGTGATCGCAGGCATATAGGTTCATATTTCTAGACCTTATCTGTGAAATGGAGATGACAATTCTTGCCCTATTTCTCAGAATTACTGTGTTACATATATATACTGTGTATTACCTTATTACCAGTAAAAGTACTGAGCACTTGGGCCAGAGGGTTAGCTCAGTGGTTCTGGCGCCTCCCTCGCAAGCGCAAGGTCCTGAGTTTGATCCCTGGTAACCACATATAATGCTGGGCGTGAAGACACGCCCACCAACAATCAAGGCCGCATACCACAATGCCGGACGTGGTGGCTCACGCCTGTAATCCCAGCACTTGGGATGCAGAGACAGGAGGATTGCTGAGTTCGCGGTGGCTTGCCTGGGCACCATAGTGAGCTCAGGGCCAGCCTGAACTACAAAGCGAGACCCTGTCTCAAAAAGCAAAAAAAAAAAAAAAGTACTGAGCACTTGTAAAGGTTTCTTATTCTGTGCTTTTACTTTTCCAACATTGCCCCAAAATATTAGGGACCAAGAAGGCAATAGTAAAACAATTTGCTGCTTAACTGAACGTTCCTTTTTATAATCTCTCTTACCAAAAGAAATCAGCTCTTGGGTGACTGAGGTGAACACACCAGGAATAATTTCTGCCTGTAGCTAGGCAGATATTTAGCTCATCAGGCTAAGTGAATAACACACCCTTTATGTCTGTGCTTGATAAGAATCAGCATTTTGTTGGGATAAATACACAAGATATGTTTTCAGGAAAGGAATATACATTTAGAAGATAGTGAGTGTAGTAATACTAAGCCCTTAGGGATGTAATGTACTTTAATGTACTTCATGTTTACAAAGTACTTTCTATTCAGACAAACACTAAAAAGAAGGTGGATTTTAGCAGTGTATACATGATCACTTAGATTTTAAGTCTTAAGCCTCACACTTACATCATATGCTTTCTGGACTATCACCTTTGCCTCTGTGAATCCTAGAACATACAGCAACTGGCCATATTTTTAGAGGCTGTATCTGGGGACAAAAGAGGATCCCAGTTGAGGCTCAGGGTGACTCTCCCTTTCTATTGCCAGGCCTTGTACCTCATTGCCACCAATGGGACTCCAGAGCTTCAGAACCCAGAGAAGCTGTCAGCTATCTTCCGAGACTTTTTGAACCGCTGTCTTGAGATGGATGTGGAGAAGAGAGGTTCAGCTAAAGAGCTGTTACAGGTAACTACCTCTGTATAGGGAAGCAAGGCTGTTTATCATAGAATTAAGCCTCTCTGCTGTCACTTCTCACACTCCTCTTGGTGTTAGTCATAAAATTCCCTTATTGTCCTCCTTAGCCCATTAAAACTTCACACACCCTCCTAGGCCTGAAAAAAAAAAAAAACATTAGAACACAGTACAATATAGAATCTTTTGATTTTTTTATGTGCTATATTCTGGAAATCCTAGGCATTGAGACATATATAAATGTTCTTGTACACCTGTGTTAGATGAAGAGCACGTTCTTAATTAGACACTAAACTATAGTTTTTGAAAGGTTAGTGCCCATTAGAGTTTTTTCCTAATGTAGTAATGTAACTAATAATAAATGCTTTATATTGAATATTTACCACATTCTTTAGGTACTAAGTTCTGTCTTCTTCACAGAAACCCTGTTAGTTACAGGTTCTTTTAGTTCCATTTATTTTTACAGGTGCGGAAATGGAAGTTTAATTACTTTCCCATAATTATATAGCCGACAAGTGGTAGATCAAGGATCAACCTATGTCTGTTTGGCTCTTAAGTGTGTGAGCTCTTAGCTTCAGTTCTTATAGGTTCAGAAAGTGTCAGAACTGGAAGATCTGTAGGACTTACCTAAGTTTACTTTGTTTAGAGTAGGAAAATGAGGCCTGCAAGTTGGATAGTGGTTCTTGGAAAAATTGTATAAGTGTAATCTGAGAACATCAGCTCTTTAACTTGTTAGTGTGCATCATAAATACTCAGTGCTAAGATTCTCAGAATCTTAAATCGTAAAGTTTTCACATTTCATTTATGAGAAGGCATGTACAAACAGAAATATGTAGGATAATATATAAGAATTCCTATCCTCATGATTTAGTAAGCTCTTTCCTTTCATAGATTAGTAACTTCTTGTTCTCAGTATCTTTATTATTGCTATTACTGTATTCATTTATTTTTTGAGATAGCATCTCAATAAGTTGCTCATCCTGGCCTATAATTTGCAATCCTTCTGCCTTGGCCTCTTTGGTAGCTGGGATTATGGGCATGTCTACCACTGCCAGCTAGAATACAGTTTTTATATGGTATTTGCTCCTAAACTTTTAACACATCCCTGCTGCCTTGTTCCACTGGTGGTTCAGAGCTGCCCAGCAACAAGATGTATTAATTACGTGAACATGTTAAACACTGACAGTATGGCCAAAATTACAGCGCAGTGGAAATGATTTGGGAAAGGACCAGACTGTGAATTAATAAGACTTACTGGACTCAAGGATAGAACAACAAGGCCAGGGATTTAGCTCAGTAGTGCTGTACCTGTCTGTAAGCACAAGGTTCTGAGTTTGGTTCCTGATACCAGAAAAAAAAGTAAAAGGCTGAATGACAGATTCTGAGCCAGTCATGAGGATATGCTTTTGTACTCTCTTAGAAGGCTGGGGCAGGAGGATTGCTTGAATTTAGGAGTTCAGGACCAGCTTGAGGAACATAGTGAAACCCTGCTTCTTTTTTAACATTTTGGGTCAGTCATCCTGATATATAGTATTGCATTTTATGAGTGGATCTTGACCAGTCAACATCTTCCCCAGGGATGATTATTACAGTGGTATCTCAGTTCATCAACTTAATTCTCTCCACGATTCTGGTTTAGACCAAGTTAGTTGAGATCTGAATCAAACTTCCCCATAAGATGAACATTGAACCTAACCATTGAATTTGATTCAGCTCTTATCCAACTCAGTTTGTGACCTGAATTGTGAAAAGAACCAAGTTTGTGAACTGACGTGCCTCTGTATTCTGATTTCTACCATGGATTACTCTTACCTAATAGAAGTGAAACCATACAGTAAGAACTCTGTCTTCTTTCACTCAGCATGTCTGGGATTCATCTTCTCAGTATATCAATTGTTTATTTTTATTGCTGTATATAATTTTTGTATGGAGTAATGTGAATGTAACATTCATTTTCTTGAATATTGGGATATTGACTTATATATCAGTTATAAACTATTGTAAGTAAAGCCTTCTATATGTCTTTTGGTGCTTATCTAAACTCATTTCTCTTGGGGCTATACCTAGGCTTGGAATTGCTAGACTATAGAGTAGACATGTGTTTATCTATAGGGAGCTATTGCCAATTTTTCAAAATGGTTATTTCATAAAGACATCCTTTGATTTGAGGCTGCACCTTCTTTAAATACACCTTCTATAAACACAAATGCCTTGTGGAACTTGGCTAAGGAACAGTGGTATAGTCACATAGGATATAATTACCTGTGTTTTTTGCTTTTTCTTCCTAGCATCAGTTCCTGAAGATTGCCAAGCCCCTCTCCAGCCTCACTCCACTGATTGCTGCAGCAAAGGAGGCGACCAAGAACAATCACTAAAACCAAGCTTAGTAGGTCTCATTGTGCCAAGCCTTCTGTGAAATAAATGCTCATTTCAGAAATCCCAGCCCCTGGCACCCTCTTCTTGCCCTGCCTCTCCCATCTCCTGATCTAGGGTTCTCAGGACTTTGATCTTTGGAAGCTACATATCTAGCACTGAAGAGAACTGAAACTGGATGAATAATCTGATGATTACAGTTTCTAAATAGGGAAGTTCCTTCCAATTTGTGAGTGTGATGTAGGTTTATGATCAAGGATTTATGATACATAAATCTTGGACCTCTGTTTCTACATAGCAAAATCTCAGCCATTCTTGCTGCCTACTCCCCACAGTCAGTTCTTGACAATATAAATGTATAGATGCTAATACTAACAACTTGCAGTTGGTTGGGATTTCTTTAGTGCTTGCTTTTCTGTGACTGAATTGCCAGTGCACCTCATTGTACCTGTAGACCAGAACAGCTTGGGGATGCCATGGAGTTTGATATTCTGCCAGGGATGTGAAATGGCTCAGTTTCCTAGACCATGACTTGGTGTAGCTGATCCTGACATGGGAGAACTACCACATTTTTCTTTGTGTATGCTTCTGGCAGCTCTCTGGGAGGACCTTGACCCAGTAGTGTTCCCCATGCTATTTCTAGTGAAGTGACCTTGACTATGTAGCAGCTTTTGATTCCCTGCATTCTGTAGGCTGCTGGCCCCGCTCTACCCTTATGTATAACACTGAGAGGTTTTTGAAGGCACATGCTAAATGATAGCACAGTGAGAAGTCAGGGAGAAAATGCAGCTACTTTTAGAGCAAGGCTGGGAATCAGCACCTATCCAACTATTGCTTATGTGATGTTTCAAGAACTCATCCTCTTTTTCTATCTTGGATGGACTGCTGAAAGATAAATTCAGATCTTCTAGTGGCCTAAATATTTGGGTCAAAGGAAGGAGTCTCCAAATCTAATACTACATGTGTTAATTTTGGGTGGATTTGGGGACCTAAAATGATATCCTACCGGCTATAAGGGGACCCTCTTTTCAAGACGCATGGCCAAACTCTCTGCAAATGGAAATGCCTCCACCGGGTGTTGGGGATGTTCGCTACCTCCTACAATGTTTGTGGTTTTGGTCCTACTATTATGGTAGGATGCTTGGCCGGCATTGTGGCTTGTCATGTCAGCCCCTTTGACCACCTTGTCATGCTCTGAGGTATTACTACCTCAGCAGCACATGTTTTTATTTCCTTCAATAAAAGAAGATGAAAATATTCTACTTAGAGTATGCTATTTTTTTCTTTCCTTTCTGATTTCTTACATGAAATAATGAATAATGATTCTTTTTTTAAAATTTGAGAGTAAGTTCCAGATAGGATGCCCCTTTACCAAATGCACCTGTTGTATCCTCTCTTTCTCCCTCCCTCCCTCTCTCCCTCTCTCCCTCTCTCTCTCTCTCTCTCTCTCTCTCTCTCTCTCCCTCTCTCCTCTCTCTCTCTCTCTCTCTCTCTCTCTCTCTCTCTCTCTCTCTCTCTCTCTCTCTCTCTCTCTCTCTCTCCTTTCTGAAGCAGGGTCTTGCTTCATAGTTTAGACTGGCCTCAAACTCGAGGCAGTTTTCTGTCTCAGCCTCTTGAGTGTTAATACTTTTATTCTAAATATGATTGAAGGGGAAAGGGCCAAAAACATTTGTACTATTTAAGAAATGTTTATAAACACACATGTATCTACCACCCAAGACAAGAAAGGAACACTGTTAGTATGTCAGAACCTTCTCCATTTTAACATTCCCTTTTTCATTATAACCCCCATTATCCTTTTAGTGAGATTACACTATCACATCTCTATATTCATATATTCCAAGAGTTTAATTCTGTTGGTTTTAAACTTTACGTAAATATATTGTTCCACTCAATTTTCTAAAGAGATATATAAATGTAGCTTTCGTTCACTTACTGTCCTTCCTGTAAGCACTTGAGAAGAAAAGTTGAATTTGTCTGAGATTAATTCCCTAAGGTTTGGCCCCTAAAGAAGTTGGCTTTCTCAGAGTATTGTTGAAAATAGTTTTACCCAAATGCTAAAGGAGACCAGTCTGGTGGAGTTCTGAGGTGTCTAATCAGGCCATAGACCTATAACATCACACAAGCCCAACAATAAGACTTGAAAGAAATTCAGAAGACAGTACCATTCATAATAGCATCATGAGAAATTAAATACTTAGGAATTAAACAATGAAGTAAAAATACCTCTACAATGAAGACTACAGTAACCTGAAAAGGGAGATTGAAGAGGCCTTCAGAAAAATGGAATGATACCTCCTATTTTTAGATAGGCAGTACCAATAGAGTCAAAACAGCCATACTTCCAAGACTGATGCACAGATTTTACGCAGTCCTAATTAAAATACCATCCTTATTCTTCAGAAAACTAGAGAAAACAAACCAAAAGAGACCCCAAATAGCAAAAGCAATCCTAGGCAACAAGAATAAAGCAGAAATCATCATAGCCTTGGACTTACAAGGCTCTAGAGATAAAAACAGCATGGTACTGGCACAAAAACACACGCGTGGAGCAATGGCACCAAACAGAAGAAACAACCCTACAAATTCAGCTGTCTGATACTTGGCAGAGGCCAAAAATGTACTTTGGAGGAAAGATAGCCTGTTTAACAAATGATGGTGAGGAAACTGGCTGTCCATGTTCAGAAAATTAAATCTAGAACCACTACAGTAAAAATAGATGAAAAATCTAAATGTTAAAGCAGAAACAATCTTCTGGAGGGTAAAATAGAACTCTGGGAGCAAGGGCTTTCTGAACAAAACCCCAATTGCATGTGAATACCAAGAATCAACAAATGTTGAATTTAAAAGTCTCTGCACAGCAAAGGAAACTAACAAAATGAAGGGCCAAGCTGCAGAAAAAAGTTGGCCAGCTGTCCACTAGACAGAGGACTAATAGCTGGAATATATAAAGAACTCAAAAAAGCCACTTGAGATAAAAATACAATTGAAGTGAATAGATGCTTCTCACAAGAAGTACAAATGGCCAAGAAATACATGAAAAATGTTCAATATCTTTGTTCACTGAGAAATACAAATTAAAACAACACTGAGGTTTCATTTTACTCCAGAAACAGTGGCTGTCATAAAGAAAGCAAATAATAGCAAATGTTGGTGAGGTTGTGGGGGAAAAGGAATCTTTTACATTGTTGGTAGAAATGTATATAACCATTATGGAGATTCCAGAAAAAAATAAGAATAGTAATTCCATTCAACCCAGCTGTTCTCTCTCTAGGTATCTTCCTGAAAGAGTTAAAGACATTACAATGACACAGACCAATGTTTATAGCAACAGTACTCATAAAAGCTAAATCTTGGAAACAACCTATACGTCTGTCAACAGATGAGTGGATAAAATATGTGGTTTCTGTACACAGTTGTATTTATATACAATACTCTGCCATAAAGAAGGATAAATGAGTCACTTGTTGAAAAAATGGATATACTTTGTAAACTGAAATTGATGCACAATATTAAATATTTCATGGTTTCTATTATATGTGAAACTCAAAAGATGCACAATAGGAAAGAAAGATCTTTTGTAAAAAAAAATGAGATGGAAGTGGAAAGGGAGGGGTGAGAAAGGAGATGAAAAAAGTTGAAATATGTACATATATCAACTCAAGGAGTGTAATCATGTACTGCAAACATGTTCTGATAAAAATTGGAAAAAGTAAGACTTGAGCCCCAACTGTGAACATATTTGGGAATGTCCTCTCTGAGGTGAAGTGATGGAGCTAAAAGTCAGTGTTCTGTCATCTAGCACTGGATCCTATCAGCCAACCATACTGGAAAAGAGGCTAGTCCTTCCTGTGTATGAGATTACCCCCCCCCTTAGGTCTGGAGTCTTCCCACAGTATAACGTCTGGGATCTACTACCTCTGCCCCAGAAGGTAGTGAACATCTGACTTTCCACACTTTGGCAACTATTCATATCACCCTGTTTTTGTCAATAAGCTAGTTTGCAGAAACCATAGGATGTTGTCTGATGAGCTCCTCACAAACGAAATACTCAGAAACCAAGACTCAGTGGGGAAATTCTCTTGGGACAGCTGACCAGCTATCACCAAGGACAGGGACTGTGGGTCACTGTCTTACAGAAACAAAACCTGCCAAGACAGATGCATCCCAGAGAATGGAAACCTAGGAGGAAAGATAGCCTCCATAAGGCATTCCAGGATGGTTGATTCTTAGATCCTTGGGGTCACCTACCAGACTGCACTGTAAAGGCTGAACTGTTAGTTCTTCTTAGTTCTGAGACTATTCAGAGTAGATTTGTGAGCTAGAGACTTGGGATGGTGATGGAGGTACTGGTCAGTTCTTCAGGAATAGAACTCTGTGGGTTGCTAGTGATGTAGGAGGAAGAATCCCAGTAGGGGAACCAGTACTGAATGAATTAAAAGCTGTGATGTGTGTAATGTGTCTCCTGCTGACTTACTCCTTGGGTAAAGAATAGTACATGATCTGACCTGACCAAACCAATGAAATGAGAGACTTGTATGACTTTTCTTTCCTGGGTATGAGAAGCAGCTTCAGATGTCACAGTGCTACTCAGATGTTACCTACTCTAGTTAAAATAGAAGCAAATATTTGGAAAGATGAAATTGTGAGGATGATGGCTTCCTCTCTTCATATGAGATACAAATTTATAAAGAGGTGTAGTATGGAGTATTGGCTTTCACCATCGCAGACACACTCAGAAATGCTTAATCAGTTATGTTGACAGCTTGTAATCCAGTTAAGCTGACAAATACTATTAACCATCCCTGCTTCAGGTGAAAGATAACCATAATGGGGACCAAGTGGACTGATGGGTCTTATCCTGTGTGGTCATGACTCTTAAGGGATTAAAACTGAGAGTTGGGTGACCTCAGTGTTGCTTTGGGGAAAAATACCCACAAGGGTATATGAGATTCTTCATGCAGCTCCTGAAAGGACAAGTAAGTATTTGGAGTTGTTGAAAGGACAAGTAATTATTGGCCTCCTAATGTGCACCAAAAGTGGAACCATGACAGAGCTAGCTTTTCAACATAGGGTGTCACTGGTTGAATTAAGGTGCTGTTTAGAGCTGGATTTAGTTCTTGGAGTCCTCTTCCAGCCTTGCTGGTTATTTGGCAAAATGTATTTCCTTATTAGACACCAAAAGTCTGACAGGAAGCAAAGTATTATAGTGTTTGTTATTGGAATTTTAAAAAGCTGTGTTTTATTTTTAGCTCTGGCATAGTATGTGTGTCTTTGGAGAAGCTACTTAACCCTTCTGAACCAGTTTATAGATCTGTGAAATAATTATAATATCTACCTCTGAGTTTTTGAGGAAATAATTTATGTAAAATATTTAATGCAATTCCTGGAACATAGTAAACACAGCCCTGTTTAGTAATGTTTAAAGTGACCTGGTTTGGCAGAAGACTTTATGCCAGCTCTTGAGTGCTGGCACTCAGTGATTTCTAGAAAAAATAACTGGGAGTTTAATTTGTACTGACACATCTTTCTTTTTGTTGTTTTTTGTTTTTGTTTTTGAGACAGAGTCTCACTTTGTAGTTCAAGCTGGCCCTGAGCTCACTATGTAGCTCAGGCAAGCCTCAAATTCAGCAATCCTCCTGTCTCTGCCTCCCAAGTGCTGGGATTACAGGCATGAGCCACCATACCTGGCACTGTGGCATGTGATGCTGATTGCTGGTGGGCGTGAGTCATCACATCCAGAATTGTTGTATGTGGTTAAAGAGATCAAACCAGGGACCTTGTGCTTGCTAGGGAGGTGCTGGAACCACTGAGCTAAATCTCTGACCCAACACTGATAAAAATTTCATGTTTCAAGATACTCTGTTCATGAAACTGAGCCTGTTTCCCTGTCAAATTGCCGAGGTATAAAGCATACAGTATTAATATTTAAACTGTAGGCTTGTAGTTTAATTTGAATTTACTAGGAGTGTGTTAAAAACAAAACTTAATGTCAATGCCCTTATGAACTTACACTTAAAAGGAGATTCACTGCTTTTAATAAAAGGAACCCTTGGCATACAGGAGTGATATGTAAAGTTAGCAAAGATATTGTCTGTGATCTGAGCTAAATGCATTGCTGGGGCACAACTGACTTACTGAGCTGAGCCTTAGCCTGCGGCCAAGAAAGAGAAACCAGAGGCTGGTGCCTGACAGTGAAGTGACATATGTGTCCATAGGTCTCAAGTTTATCCTTTTGTGTCACTGTTATCATTTTATAGATATAGATAAGTTCCACCTAGAACAACCCTTGACTATTCATTCTTCTGTTCACACAATGAGTAATAAGTTAGAGAAATGGAAAATTTTCTAACAGTGAGAAAGCTACAAATGTTTGGGATAGATACTGCTTTGAGTTCAGGCTATAGAAAGCTGAGGATTTGGCTGTGTTTTTATATTATTGTTAGCTTCTCTTTTCCTGAGAAACTTCTCCTATACACAAATGCCTAGATGAACATGTGCCACCCTAGTTGTTTATGTTTACCAAGTGGCTTGTGTACGTGTTTATGTGGATATAATTATGTCTGCCAAATATTTTAAACAGGCTATAGACTAGAGCAAACTGCAAGCTCATGTTATTTTTAGCAGAATTTTCCATAAGATGATAGTGTAACAATGACCATTAGGAAAAAAACTAACTGAAATTGGTTGGCTCCTTATGGAAACTATTTGATTAAGGCTACCTATTCTGCAGAAGGAAGCTGGAGTTTTGAAGAAATGACTAGTAATTTTTGTATGTTTGAAAGGTTTATGTTCATTTTTTTAAATGTTGATTTCAAAGTTTCTCCAAAACAACCTCATTTGAGTTCTTCATACTTTTATTTTTATCTAGGATCAGGGCCTATCAGACTTTGAATAATATTCATTGTAAATGGACTCTAGTTAGATGAATAATGAGCCTTTAAACATTGAGTCAGTTTGTTGGGAAAAAACAAAACATCTCCCACAAAGGGAACCTGTGGTTTTAAGAAAACCATATTCCATCCTGGAGCTCATTCACTGGGAACCTAGACCACAAAGGAGGCCTGTGCCATTACCTGCACCCAGGGTGGCAGCCTGTGGGCCGGCCCCCATTCTACACCAGAGCTGCACTGAGACAGACCAGGCAAGTGTGCACAGGGGAGCTCACTTGCTGGAAACCGAGACCACAAAGGAGGCCCGTGCTATTACCTGCGCCCAGGGCAGTAGCCTGCCTGCCAGCCCCATTCCACACCAGAGCTGCGCTGAGACAGACCAGGCAAGATAAAGGTTGAGGGATATCTCCTTTAGACTAATCTGCTTAGCTTGGTATATTATTGTTGCTGATTTTGGTGTTGTTACTCTTTTTATTTCTTCACTCTGACATAACTTTTTTTTTTTAATTTTCCTACCTTGCTGGTAGTGAATCTGTCCAACTTTCTGGGTTTCTGTCCTCTTAATTGCTTATATCTGTATAGAAGAGGGAAACTAGTTTCTGTTTTGCCTTCTGCTCCTAGGTCCCTCTATTTACTTCTTGTTCCTACACCGCTCCTGTCTTCCAGTCAGAATCAATACCCAGAAGTAAAAGGCTCTCAGTCTGCCCTAATTCTTCTTCTGTATTATTATAAGAAGGTGTGCAAAGTCTCCAGTGTTCTTGCAGTTCTCAGTTGGTACTGTCTTATATATGTCCCTTTAGCCTCTGTTACCCTCTGGCATATATGAGGTTCTTGAGATCTATGTGATCTATATAAATCTGCTAACCCTATGTCTAAGCTTTCATTCTCCTTCTGTCTTCCTACCTCCCTGACTCCCCAGTGACCTTTTATTCCCAAAGGGTATTGCAGGTATATTTAAGACCTGCATGTTATATACACATTGCTGATTAATTCTAAATTTTGGCATATGAACATAGAGGTAACTCATGAGTTCAAAGTCTTCAGAATAGAAATTATCAAAACTTTTCATTTACTGTGTTTAACACTGTTGTTGGTATTGATTTTATTATAGTAACAAAGATAATATGGTTGTTCTGTTCAGATACCTCCCATGGTGTGCCAGAACTGAGAACACTCAAGGGCCATTACAGATTCAAGGAGGACAACCCAGGAAGGTGCCACTTCCAAAGGGTCCCGAATAATAGAAAGAGACTTGCAACAAACATTGCCCTAACACCAGGCAAGGAATTAAACAAATAACATTAGTAACAACACAGGAGTATAAATGAGAAAATATTTTAAAAACCAGACACAAAGATCACCACCACAGGGAAATAGAGCAAACTGAAACTCAAGCACCAAGACTCTAGTAAAATGGAAATCAGAACTCATCTCTGAGATGAAAACAGAGATACTGTCCACAATAAAGGACTTCATTAAAGAAGAGATCAGCGAGATGATAGAATCTAAGATAGCAAAAGGAATGGAACCTTTTAAACAGCTCCAAGCAGAGCTCTGGGGGATGAAGAAGGAGAACAAAAGTTTGCAAAGTAAGATGAATGAAGCAGAGAGCCAAATTTCAGACCTAGAGGACAGAATAGCAGCCAATGAACAGGAAAGACATAATCTATGGAAAATGGCAAGGGACCAGCAACTTCTACATGATTCAAAGAAGAATAACATAAGACTGATTGGAGTCATTGAGGAAGCAGGAAACTGTGCAAAAGACATTTAAAAAACTGTCATCAGAGATAATGGCAAAAACCTTCACAGGAAAAGAATTGGACATACAGATAAATGAGGCCTATAGGACTCCAAAACACCGTGACAAAAATATCTAAACCTAGACATATAATTATCAAGGTTCCAGATACACAACAAAAGAATGAAATACTGAAAGCAGTTAGAGAAAGGAAGAAAATCACCTACAAAGGGAAGCCCATTAGGATCACAGCAGACTTTTCAACACAAACACTCAATGCAAGGAGAGCCTGGAGGGAAGTGTTTCAAGCATTGCAGGAAAACAATCTGCAACCTATACTGATGTATCCTGCAAAACTATCTTTCAGAATAGATGGGGAAATAAGATACTTCCATGACAAAGAACACCTGAAAAACTTCACAAATATGGAACATGCACTCCAAAACATTCTAAAGAATATTTTGGAAGAAAACAAAGAAAATTATGTACCACGAGACCCAACAGAGTGAACTCACTGGGGCAAACAAGAAAATGAAAAGGGGAAAAGCAAGGAAGAACAGAGCCAAGAACAGGGAAACATGGCAGCTCTGAATATGTCCATAACAGTCATAACCATTAATGTCAATGGACTCAATGGGCCAATTAAAAGACAGACTAGCAGATTGGATCAAGAAGCAAGATCCTACAATCTACTGTGTACAGGAAACACACCTAATTCAGAAGGAAACCCATAGACTGAAAATAAGGGGATGGAAAACAATTCTCCATGCCACAGGAAAGTGCAAAAATGCAGAAGTGGCTATCTTGTTTGCAGATAAAATAGATTTCAAATCCAAACTGATTAAGAGAGACAACGAAGGTCACTATATTCTCATACAGAGAACAATCGAGAAAGAAATAACAATCATAAATATTTATGCACCAAACTCTAATGCACCCAACTATATAAAACAAACATTAATGGACATGAAAAACCAGATAACCACTAATACAATAGTACTAGGGGACTTCAATACACCACTGTCACAAATTGACAGATTGATTGGACAAAGAATCAATAAGGAAATACTTGAGCTAAACCAAACTTTTAAGCAAATGGACTTAATAAATGCCTACAGAGTATTTTACCCTACAAAGTCAGAATATATATTCTTCTCAGCTGCTCATGGATCATTCTCCAAAATAGATCACATCTTAGTTCATAGAACAGGCTTAAGTAAATACAAAGGAATTGAAGTTATCCCCTGAGTACTATCAGACCACAGTGCCTTGAAACTGGAGCTGAATAGCAAAAGAAATTCCAAGATCCTCACAAACATATGGAAGTTGAACAACATTCTGTTGACCAACCAATGGGCCACAAGAGAAATTAAAGAAATTAAACAGATTCTACAATTAAATGATAACCCCAGTAAAACATACAGGAATTTATGGGACCCAATGAAAGCAGTTCTATGAGGGAAATTCATAGCAGTGAATGCCTACAACCAGAAAATAGACCAAACTCAAATAAAAAATCTAATGATGAACCTCAAACTATTAGAAAAAGAGGAGCAAGACAAACCCAAAGCTGGTACTAGGGAGCAAATTATAAGGGTCAAGCAGAAATTAATGCAATAAAGACAAAGAGAACAAACAAATAATCAATGAGTCAAAGAGTTGTTTCTTTGAAAGGATAAATAAAATCGACAGACCCTTAGTCAACCTTATCAAACAAAGGAAGGAAAAGGCTCAGATCCATGCTATTAGGAATGAAAATGGGGAAATCTCCACAGATCCATTGGAAGTCCAAAGGATAATAAACACATATTTTGAAAATTTGTACTCCAAAAGATGGAAAATCTAGAAGAAATGGATAGATTCCTAGACACATATGAACTTCCAAATTTGAATGAAGAGGATATAAAAATGTTAAATAACCTGCTATCAATCTGTGAAATCAAAAATGTAATTAAAAAAAAACTTACCAATGAAGAAAAGCCCTGGTCCTGATGGCTTCACTGCTGAATTCTACAAAACTTTTAAAGAAAAGTTAATGCCACTACTTCTCAAACTCTAATGAAATTGAAAGAGAAGCAGTACTCCCAAAATCATTCCTTGAAGCAACCTTACCTTAATTCCAAAGGCAGAGAAAGACCCAACCAAAAAAGGAAACTACAGGCCAATCTCTCTAATGAACGTTGATGCAAAAATCCTCACTAAAATATTGGCAAAGAGATTACAGAGAGATATTAAGAAAATCATAGACCCTGATCAAGTTGAGTTTATCCCAGGGATGCAAGGCTGGCTTAACATGTAAATCAATAAATGTAATACACTATATTAACAGACTCAAGGAACAAAACCATATGGTCATCTCAATAAATGCAGAAAAAGCATTTGACAAAATTCAACACCCATTCATGATCAAAACCCTACAGAGAATCAGAATAGATGGACTTCATGTCAATCTAATACAAACTATTTATGAGAAACTAATAGCCAGCTTCATACTAAATGAGCAAAAACTGAAACCTTTTACCGTAAGATCAGGAAGGAGACAAGGATGCCCGCTGTCACCATTCTTGTTTAATATAGTGCTGGAAAGATTAGCCAGAGCAATTAGGCAAGACAAAGAAATAAAAGGAATAAAGATAGGTAAGAAAGAAGGTAAACTGTCATTATTTGCCAATGATATGATTCTCTATATAGACGATGCTAAAAACTCAACCAAAAGACTGCTGGACTTAATTGCCAAATTTAGTAGTGTAGCTGGATATAAGGTCAGTGTTCAAAAATCAACAGCCTTTGTCTGCACAAACAACAGACTCACTGAAAGAGAAATTGGGAAGTCAATCTCTTTCACAATAGCACCCAGAAAAATGAAATATCTAAGAATCAATCTAACAAAGGAGGTGAAAGACCTCTACTCTGAAAACTGTAGGACTTTGAAAAAGGAGATAGAAGGAGATATCAGAAAATGGAAAGAAATCCCTGGGTAGGGAATCAACATCATCAAAATGGCTATCCTCCCACAGCTACTATACAGATTCAATGCAATTCCAGTTGAAATCCCAACACCATACTTCACAGATCTGGAGAAAATAATCCAAAAATTCATCTGGAACCACAAGAGACCTAGAATAGCAAAAGAAATTCTAAGCAGGGCCAGAGATTTAGCTTAATGGTTCCAGCACCTGCCTCGCAAGCATAAGGTCCTGAGTTCAATCCCCAGTAACCACATACAGTGCTGGGTGTGCTGACTCATGCCCAGCCCACCAGCAATCAGTACCACATACCACAGTTCCAGGCATGGTGGCTCACACCTGTAATCCCAGAACTCAGGAGGTAGAGGCAGGAGAATTGCTGAGTTTGAGGCTTGCCTTGGCTACATAGTTAGCTCAGGGCAAGCCTGAACTACAAAGCGAGACCCTGTCTCAAAAAAGAAAGAAATTCTAAGCAACCAGGACACGGCAGGGGGTATCACAATCCCCAAATTAAAACTGTACTATGAAGCCACTGTGATAAAAACTGCACTGTACTGGCAAAGTAACAGGCCCGAGGACCAGTGGAATAGATTAGAAGACCCAGAAACAATTCCAGATACACTAAGCCACCTTATCTTTGACAAAGGAGCCAAACATCCTCAATGGAAGAAAGACAGCCTCTTTAACAAATGGTGCGGAAAAAACTGGGCTTTAACCTGCAAAGCTAAAGCTAGATCTGTCTCTTTCACCATGTACTAAACTAAAATCACAGTGGATTTGAGACGTAAACATTAAAACAAAAACAATAAACTTGCTACAAAACAGGTTAGGTAAAACTCTTGGAGACATTGGCCTAGGCAGAGACTTTATGAACAAAAACTCTGTAGCATAAGAACTAGCAGAAAGAATCAACAAATGGGATCTCATCCTACTGAAAAGCTTCTGCACAGCAAAAGAAACCACTGGCACCACTAAAAGACAACCAACAACATGGGAAAAAAATCTTTACTAGCTGTTTGTCAGACAAAGGGCTACTATCTAGAATATATTTAACCCCAAGTTTAAAGACCCAATTTAAAAATGGGTATCTGAAATGAACAGACCCTTCTCAGAGGAGGAAGTCAAAGCAGCCAAGAAGCTATGAAGAAATGTTTAACATCACTGGTCATTAGAGAGATGCAGATGAAAACAACACTGAGATTTCATCTCACTCCACAAAGAATGGCTGCTATTATTGCAAAATCAACCAGCAATGAATGCTGGTGAGGCTGCGGGGAGAAAGGAACCCTTCTCCACTATTGGTAGGACTGTAGACTTGTACAACCATTGTGTAGATCAGTGTGGAGATTCCTCAGAAAACTAGGACTAGAGGTCCCTTTTCACTCTGCTATTCCCCTGCTAGGAATATACCCAAATTAAAAGATTCATGTGGTAAAGACATATGTACACCCATGTTCATAGCAGCTCAGTTTGTGATAGCCCAATCTTGGAAACAACCCAGTTGCCCATCAACTGGAGAATGGATAAAGAAGATGTGGGGTTTTTTTTAATAAAATGGAGTATTAATTCTGCCATAAAGAATTACAAGTTTCATTCATTTATGTGCAAATGGACATACCTTGAGGACACACTAATAAATGAAATAAACAGATCCCACATATGTAAATACCATATCTTTTCTCTGGTAAGAGAACCTGTAGATGTAAATGAGTTCTAGAATGTAAGATAGATTTTGTAAAATAGGAAATATTCAAAGGGAATGTGGTAGGGAAATGTAATGAAGGGAAAGAATAAATATGATTTGGAAAGAGAAAGAAATAGCATGTATATAAGGAGTGGGAGGTTGTGGGTGGGTAGGGATATGGGTAAAAATGATAATTAACTTCTGTCATATACTGATACAAATTCCCCAATATTGAGTGTGATTGTGAGCTGTATATAAAATGTACCAATAAAGAATTCAATTTAGGGCCAGAGATTTAGCTCAGTGGTTCCAGCGCAAAGCCCTGAGTTGGATCCCAGTAACCACATACAATGCTGGGTGTGGTGACTCACGCCCACCAGCAATCAATACCACATACCATGGTGCTGGGCGTGGTGGCTCACGCCTGTAATCCCAGCATTTGGGAGGCAGAGGCAGGCAGATTGTTGAGTTTGGGCTACATAGTGAGCTCAGGGCCAGCCTGAACTACAAAGCGAGACCCTGACTCAAAAAAAAGAAAGAAAGAAAGAAAGAAAGAAAGAAAGAAAGAAAGAAAGAAAGAAAGAAAGAAAGAAAGAAAGAAAGAAAGAAAGCAAGCAATTTAAAAAAACAAACGATACTGCATCCTCAAGTCTTTCTTTTAAATTAGTATATGTTTGTGATACATAAATAGCATTCACCTTGGGGAGTTAGTATATATATATATATATATGTACATACCAAATCTTTCTTATTTTTACTCTCCCATTCTCACCGCTGTCTCCCTCCTTTCCAAGATCCTATTCCACCTCCACAGGCAACCTTTCCGTTTCCTACCTCTTCTCTTTATTTACATTTTGGATCTTTTATCATAGAGAAATCATTATGTTTGATTTATTTCAACTAGCAGATCTAGGTTCAGCCGTTTTCCTACAGACACCTCAAATTTATTCCTTATAACTGAGTAGGATTCCACCCTGTGTATGTATTTCATATTTTTCTTATCCATCTTTTGACAGACAAATAGGCAACTTCCATAATTTAGCTATTGTGAGTTGTGCTGCTATGAAGGTGGGTATGGATACATCACTGAATTATGATGACTTTTTGGGGGAACACACCCAGAAATGTTATAGCTCAATCAGGTTGTATTTTTACTTTTAGTTTTTTGAGGGATCTTCATACTGATTTCCCAGTGAATGATTTCTGAGTGTCCCTTAAGCACTGCTACCCCAGTCAGCCATGATGGGAGAAGAGAAACCCAACACCCCAAGTCTACTTTCATTGCTAACTTGTAACAGCCAGATTTTAATCCTATCACAGAAATTTATTAAATATCTATATTCTTTGAAACACAGTGTTCCAATTGAACTTATTTGGTAAACTCTTTAATGTCCTTTTTAAAATTCTTTTTTGCATGCTTTCATTTTGTTTGTCTTGCTTATTGGTGGACCTTTTAAACCAGGAGTAATAGGACCACGCCTGGCTTTGTTGAAACCTAGAACCAAGCACTATAGCTTATTTCATTATCCATTGAAAAGAGAGGAAAAATCTCTCAGAAGCAGAATGGAGTTTCTGAAAACTCTGCCTTTCACATAAGATTATCTAACTCATTGACTGCTACCTGATGTCAAGGGTGCCAGTAGTTCAATACTGCTATGTTGAGGGTAAAGTGTCTCAGGATGGAAGTTAGGAGGAAGAAGGTAAACATCTTAAGGCTCAGTCTACATTTCTTTCTCTACATTATCCCCATCCTAATCCAAGCTACCACGGTCTTTTCTGCATGGTGTCTTACGCAGACTCCCACTTGTTACTTGGAAGCACTCCCAAGGGAATTCAGTTAGGCCAGAAAAGATACAGCCAGAAAATATGGGATCAGTGTAAACGTTGATAGTTCTATAACTTCCAGGTATTTATTTAACTAAATAATTACCTGATGTGTGGCAAGCATTTTAGTAAACATTGTTAATAAAGAGATGAGTTAGATACAGTCTAGCCAACAGCCAGTAGCTTACAAAATCTCCCTGGGCTAGACAATTATCAATGCTCCTAATATAGTAATAAGTTTACTTAGAGGGAGATTTATGATCCCAGGGAAGGCAGTTCACTTAGTCTACTGTGAGAAATAGAGGTACTAATGACCAAAGGAGGATTCCTGAGCTGAGGTTCATGTTAAGAAAAGGATAAAGCCAGATAAAAGTGGGGAGTGGGAAGTGGTTAAGCCTGGCAGTAAGGACAGCATGAATGTAGATACATAAAGGGGAGCAGAACAAGAGAGTACAAGAAGTGTGTTTTGCTGGAGCCTCAGTACAAGTGGGAATGGAGGCAAGTAGAGGGTAAATGAAGCTAAAGAGAAAGGCGAGGTCCAATTTTAAAGTTTTACCCTTAAAACTAAATTTGAAGCATAGTCATATTTGGATTTCTAAAAGATCACCAGCTGCTCTTTGAAGGTTTGGGGCGAGGTAAAGTGCAAGAAAGATTCTTGGCGTGTCTGCTGCAGTAACTACCTAACACGGTGGTGCCAAGTCGGTTGGTATGCACAGAGATGGTGAGAGGCCTGGTGGGCACCGAGAAGGAAGAGAAGCAGTCAAGGATGAGACTGCACTGATTTCAGATCTTGTCACTTATGGGCTTGGAGCTGCAGGAGAAAGTGCAGATTTGGAAGAAAAAGTATTGAATTTAAAATTTTTAAAGTATTTATTTAAAATTTACTAAGTGTGAGGCGTCTACATCTGGATGTCCAGAGAAAGGTGACTAACTTGCCATTGGCTAAGAGGATCTAGAGGTCAGAATGGGGTCAGAAGAAGAGTAATAGAAGAATAAAGAGGAGGGCCAGAGATTTAGCTCAGTGGTTCCGGCGCCTGCCTCGCAACTGCAAGGTCCTGAGTTCGATCCCCAGTAACCACATACAGTGCTGGGCGTGGAGACTCACGCCCACCAACAACCAATACCACAGACCACAGTGCCGCGCGTGGTGGCTCACGCCTGTAATCCCAGCACTCGGGAGGCAGAGACAGGAGGATTGCTGAGTTTGAGGCTTGCCTGGGCTAAATAGTGAGCTGAGGGCCAACCTGAACTACAAAGTGAGATCCTGTCTCAAAAAAAAAAGAAGAAGAAAGAGGAAACAAACAAAAGCTAAAGCTGACCTGCTGTGGTCTTTCAAATATTTGAAAAGTTTTTCATTATTGTTTTGGGGTTGTGTGTGCTCCTTCTTTTTCTTTTTAATTTTTAAAAATTTTAAAATTTAAACCAGGCATGAGGTGGATGCCTGTAATCTCAGCTACTCTGAAGACAGAGACAGTTTTAAAAAAGTTAAAAGGGTTGGGGGATGTAGGTAGGTGGTCTCTGTGAAAGGAGAAAAGATGGAGGGGAAACAAGAGAAAAGAAAAGGAAAGGGGAGTAAGGAAAGAAGGGAGGTAAGGGGAGAAAGGAAGGAGGGTGGAAGAGGGAGAGGACAGAGACAGAGAGGAAAGAAAGAGAAGGACGGATGGAGTAAGAAAATTCACCAACCTCGGGGCTCTGTGGTCTGGTTTTCAACTCTTTTGGCAGTCTGTCGTCCCACAGTATCTGGCCACGCCCAGGCTGGTGCAGGCCACGCCCAGCACGCGAGACTTTAGAACCGCGAGCTCAGCTTGGGCTTCCACGTTAACAGTTGCTGGTGGTCTCAGATGTTAAGTCCAGATTTGCGTTTGCTGCCCGTGAGTCACTGTTGGGACCGAGTCACTGTAAGTAACAAGCCCAGCCCTGTGCTCTCTCACCAGAAACAGGACGTTACCTTCGGATTAGGAGTCTCCGTTGATGAAATCCGCTCTGGTGGAGTGCGCTCCGTTGCCCCGCTCGGAGGGATAGGGCTCTGCCCACGCCCCCCACATGCCACTGCCTTTCCCAAGGTCGGTCCTGCTGGCGTGAGGGGCTCCCTGCTTTCTCCTCTTAGAAGGATCCCGGTCCTCGCCACCCATCAGGTGTTTCAGCCAGCTTTCTGGTTGTCTTTGGCAGAGAGATGAGTCTCCTTAGACTCTCCCAGTCCTGGCGTCCACTAACCGGGTTTTTACCTAGTGTCCTGTGTTGGAGCGGGACAGACTGCAGAACAGGTTCTGAAGTGCAGCTGGTTCACTTAGGAATGTACTAGCACTGAGTTGGATTGAGAAACCCCAGTGAGGGTTTCAGTAGGCTGTTGGATATATGAGTGTAAGAATTAGAGAACATTCGAAGCTTGCCTGGGCTACATAGTGAGCTCAGGGCCAGCCCGAACTACAAAGCGAGACCCTGTCTCAGAAAAAAAAAAAAAAAAAAAAAAAAAAAGAATTAGAGAAGAGATCTGGCAGGGAAACAATTTTATTGATCTACCTCTTGGACTCAATTTTTATGTGAACTTGAGTACTCTTGGAAGTGAATAAACTAAAGGATCTGTAAGTACGTGGAAAATGGTCATGGTAGTAATTCTGGTTAACAAGCTTGTCTTTTATTCAGCATCCAATCAGTTCAACCTCCTCCCCATCTTAGAGCACTTGTTCACATCTGCCACTGGACACGTCAGTGTGTGTGTGTTTGTGTGTTAGTTTCATTATCAACCACTTCCAGTGCAATCATTTTTCTTTGATCATTGGTTTTTAGAAATGTGCAATTTTCTGGCATTTTTAGGGGAGAGATTGGTCCTGGCAATTGAACCCATGTCCTGGTACATGCTAGGTAAGTACTCTGCCATGGAGCTCCACCCTGAACCCTCTGACTCTTTCTCATTGTTTTCTAGCTAAATTGCACTGTTGTCAGAAAATATATTCTTAAGATGTCAGTTCTTTAAAGTTCACTTAAGTCAGTTGTATCACTCAAGATGTGATCCTTTATTTTCTTTGCAGTACTGGGAACTAAAGTGCAGTCTTGTGCATGCTAGACAGCTATTGCTGCTGAGCTACATCTCCATCCCATAGAATCACCTTTAATAAGGTTTCCTATGACCATTTGAAAAGCATGTATTTTCTGCAGTTGAGTACGTGTTCTATAAATGTTAAGACTACTGTGTTCATTGTTGTTAAAGTCATCTCTTTACAGATTTTTTTGTCCACTTAATTTGTCCTCTATTGAGAAATGTGCTCCACCACTCTTGTGGATATCTCTGTTAGACACTTCGTGACTGAGGACTACACAATGAAAAAAGGTTTTTTTCATCATTAGAAAATCTCCTTCTTTATCTCCTCGAGGTTTAATTTGCTTGTCACTTGGTAACCATTTGGCTCCAGTTCTTCATTCTTCTTTTAGTCACACCTTTTGTACCGATACTGTCAGCCATGTCACTTGACTCCTAGAACGTCCCAACTCTTGTGTTTTAGTTTGGGCTCGACAAGTAATAGACATTCCTTGAAGCAAGGGTGTGAAATGGGCTTGCCCACTGAGATTTGCTCTCTTGCACAACTTCCATCACTAGAGGAGCTTCCTTAGGACAGCGGGTTCCGGACACATACTTCAGAGTCAGTTTCCCCAGCCGTGGTAGCCGAGGCCAGCCTGCATCCACGGCTACAGAACACAGAGCCCCCGAGCTCATTTGTGTGAGCGGGAAACTCCTCTTGTTGTGCGATGCAGTAGTTGAGTTTTGTCTGTGGTTGATAAACGACATTATCCTGATAATAAAAATCGGATACATATTCAGGAAATATCTTTTACTCCCCCACCCCCAGATGATGCTAGGGATGGAAACCAAGGTTCCACACATGCTAGGCGAATAGTTCATTACTGAGTCGTGTTTCGGGCCCTCTTTTTCTCTTCCTTCAGTACTTTTACCCTCAATATACCAAACACTTACAAAAGCATGTGAGTGAGTCCTGTTATTTTAATACAGTTAGACAATTCTTTTGGTTGTTTTTAAAAGTGAACATTTAGTCTGCTTACACTTAATGTAATTACAGATGTTTTAATAGGGTTAAACCTGGCCATTTTCTCCACTGCCTGGGTGAGGAGGCTTTCTCTGTTTCCCTAGTGCATATGCCATTTTCATCGTTATCTTGCTGTCTTTTAGATTATTCTACTTTCTCTCCTAGCTTTGGCATAATTGGATTCAATGAACCTGGCATACCTAAAATGTACCATTAAGTTATTCGCACATAGAATGAATTTGATCCTATAAAGTAGGCGGCAATACTTTAACCGTATGTGTGTTGTCAGGGCCCAAGGGCCTCTGCCACCTCGTCAAGGGAATGCCAATCTGCTCTCCTTTCATACAGCATGAGGGGTGAATTTGGAAGGGCAAGTCTGGACATAGAGACTGCTCGCGTTGGCAGCACATATACTAAAATCGGATGCAGAGAAACTTGTTAGGAGGCTATTGAAATACTCAGAGGGAGGACTTGCGCTGCAGAAGTGATCAGGAAGAGAAATCATGCGACCGAGATCACCTCACTGCCTAGTGCAACAGCAGAGGCGCTTGGCCAGTGGAGCTGGAGAGGAGCTCAACTGAGGCCGTTGGGGCAACTGGACCTGGTAGTCGCCAGGAGTCAAGAGGCAGATTCAAAGCTGGGAGCAAACGCCCAGCCGGAGCAGGGGAGGCCGGTGCTGTCTGGCTGCCAGAGCACTGCTGGCAGCACTGGCAGAAGGAGAGTAAGCGGTGAGAGTCAGGCACGATGGAGCCAGAGGCCCAGGGAGACTGCGAGGAAGGGGCCGGTGGGAGACCCATCCGCATATATGTTTGGGAGCGGTCCAATTGGGATTCAGAAGTCCCTGCCTATGCTCATGGCTTCAAGAGTTTTAGGTATTTTATCTTCCAGCAGATTGTTTCTGTTTTAACATTAGGTCTTTGATTCATTTTAAATTTAGTTTATTACATGGTGAGATATACAGGTTCCAATTCAATTTTCTGCCTGCAAATATCCTTTTTTTTCTCCAGGACAATTTATAGACGATAGCTCAAACCTTAAACCCTTTTACTATGTGGGTATAAAAGGGTGTAGTCTGAGATAGAACAAAAGGCACCAAGCAGGTGCACCGAGTGGAAGATGCCAAGCGGGTATTTGAGATGACAGAGAGGGCTGTGTGGCAGGCACAGCCCTGCAGATAGCCAACCCGGCTACCTCTAAGAACTAAATGTTATTTAACCACCAAGGGCTTCTCTTGGGGTTTGTGGCAGTGCGCAGAATGGCTGCCCATGCCTTCGAGACTTTGGTCACAGATGTAAAAGGGAGCAGAGGTCTTCTGCTGCCTCACATGGAAACAGCTAGCGGCTGTACACGCAGCCCGGCAGGCCTGTGAGTCAGGCAGCTGGGATGGCCCCGTGAAGGTGTGGAGCATCGATGCAGAGCCAAATAGCCTCGCTCAGATATCTGCCCCCAAGACGGAAGTCACTCACCTGCCAGCGCTCGCCAAACAGACAGCATATTTGGAATAACAAAATGCTTGGCGCACAAATCCTGTTTCTGTTGAGTACAGTAAGTGAGAAGGTCGGTGGAATACCACCAGTGCTAACTAGTGGCTGGCATACAGACGGGTGGAGCCTTGGGCCCATTGAGCAATAGATGGCTATTATGCAGCCAGAAGCAAATACCATGTGGCATGATACAGATACTAGACAGTCAGTGGGCTGAACTGAGGCTGTGCGAGTGATGATCGCCCGAGTAGCCTCCCTTCCCGTGTACACTGACAGCTGGGCAACAAAGCCTGGTGTCATGGCTCTCTATGTAAATGGCCAGGAGGGACCAAGTCATGTGACAAGGCCTGTGAGAGGCAGACCATACAAAAGAGGATAGACAGGTAAAATAGACAATCCTGGACATGGCATGTGTCAGCACTGGGGCTGCACAATGACCATCTCATATAGTTTTACAGATTGTGTACTGCACCAAAGTCCACACACACACATACAAAAGCACACATGAGAGAGAGAGAGGGAGAACCATTTCCATTCCCCATGAAGGTACCGTCCAGGGCAGGGACAGCCCCGCAGGAAAAATATTCGTGTCCAGCTCCTTAGAGATGCCAGGAGGCTTAGCCCCAGAAAGGAGAATCTATGAGATATTTAAAACCCTTGATACAAAAGGCACCCATACCATAGCTTTCTAATGAAAATATTTACTTAGCATAATGGAAGCCAACTGTGTCAGAGCAGCTGGAGGGCATACAGGAAGTGATCTTTGTGTCTTCCCACTTGGTAGACAAACAGCAAGATGTATACATGTGAGTCAGGGTATCAACAGGTGAGTTTTTACCCACTTTATACTCCATGTTGCATTTTTTGTGCATTTATAATTTGTCTTACTAAATGTTTCCCTTTAAGTTTTCTTGTAGAATTAGCCTAGTTCAGTACAATGTTGCATGAAAATCCACTTTTACAATTTGGGAAGAAGTTGAAAGTCATCAGGTGGTTTGGTTACCAATGATGACTCGGATCACGTAAGCCAAAGAAATTGTGACAGTGAGACAGTGAGATATGACAGAGAGGTGGAGAATGAAGACCTTGATTCAGATGAGAAAGAAAACAGTAATACAGATATTTGACTAGTTGACATGCTACAAAATAGTCATATATACCTGAGTGAGTCAATCTTAGAACTAGGTCGGAAAATGTTATTATGTTCTTGCCAGGGCTAAAACTCACTGGATGGAATGCCAACACTGATTCAGTGTTGGAAATTATTTGTAATGGACATTATGCTACAAGATGTTGTGAAATACACTAATAATGACATATAAGTAAAACATTCTATATACACTAATAATAATACTCAAAAATATATTTATCATGACACACATTTTCTGAACTAAAAGCTTTCATAAGTCTGTTATATATAGCTTTATCATCCTGTCAGAATCTCAAGGATTTATGGAAGAGTGATGGATGTGACATTGGGATTTTTTAGAACAAAAATGACGCTTGAGAGAGATGGTTTTCTTCAAAACTGCCTACATTTTGATGACTAACAAACCTGCCAAGAAAGAAAAAAAAATCTGATAAGTTGGCTGCTATTCACTCACTTTTTGAAAGATTTCTTTTAAACTGGCAAGCAGTTTCTGCACCATGTAGATGCATGGCAACTGCATCATCGAACAGTTTGCATCATTTTGAGGTCATTAGAGCTTTTGGCAATATGTGCAGTATATGCTAAATACCTTCCAAATGTGGTATACAAATATACCCTGATAGATGCAAAGACATTTTACACCTTGAATTTAGGAATTTATCCTGGAACTCAGCCACCAGGTCTTTATTCATGCAGTAATCAACCATATAATGTTGTAAACATATTTGTACTTATTTCGGAAAAGTAACTGAAATGTGGTGTTCAACATTTGGTTCACTAGTTACCCACTGGTGTTACATTTACTAAAAGAATACCAGTTGACCAGCACAGGAACCATTTGAAAGAACAAAGCAGTGATTCTTACAAAAATACTGCAAGTTCACAGTAAAGAAATGTATAGTACAATCTTTAGAATTCAGAAAGACATAATATTCAATAGCCTTGTATATGGAGAAGAAAAACAAAGTAGCAGTGATACTGACAACATTACACCATGGTGATACTGAATCATCAACGCAAAACCAGAAATTTGTCACATTTTACAACAAAATGAGTAGATGCTGTTAAGTTATGCAACTACTATGTCTCTTGAAACATCAAGGATTGGCTGACAGTTGTGTTTTACTTGATCCTAGGTGTGTCGGGCATAACCAATATTATGGTTTACATAGAAAATAACAAGGACAAAATATCACAGAGAGATTTTTATTAGAGAATTGGGATCAGAATTGATAAAAGATCAATTACAATAGAGAACAGTATGTAGCTGCCTAAAGAACTATGTAAAAGAATTCTGGAGCGGACTGGTGGACAGGTGGAACATCACGAGAAACTCCTAACAAAATAGCAAGACCAGCAAAATTTCAAGCGTGTCCTACAAAAGAAGACAAAAAAACAAGCACATGTGCGATCACTGCAAGTGATACTTGTGTATGGACATGCTGCTTTCACGTGTGAAAACTACTTTGGGTGTCATAATTGAAGTAAAGATTATTTTTGTTGTAGAGTTTTATATTTTATTTTCATTTGAATTCTATAGGAATTTATGTCTTTAGATTTGGTAAACAAAGAAGTTTATGTTGAAAATGTTCATGTTTATTATAAACAATACATATTAAAAATTCAATATTTTATTGATATTTATTTTCCTGTTAAGTACACACTGTATAACTCAAAATAAATAATAAATTAATAGAAATACTCCTAAAAATTAATATGGGTGTTAGACACACACTTTATGTTCCTTTTCAGGAAAATTAACCTTACACATGAAAGTTTTTTCTTAATACTCTCAAAGCTTTTTAAAAAAAGCCAGAGAATTAATTCAGCTCCCACCTCTGGGCCATTTAAATGTGTGCCACAGTTGTGATGAAAAAATACAGTGAATATTGAATTTAAAAATTTTACTATAATAAAATACACTTCTCCATGAATTCCTCACAAAATACTCCCCCTTGCTTCAAACACATATCCCATTTTTTTTGTCACTTCCTGACCCAGTTCTAGAAGTTCTATTTCATGTCTTTAGTTGCATTGTTGTACCTGCATTGCTGTCCTGAATCAATTAAAAATGTTTATATTTAATGGTCACTTTGACTTCTATAAAAACATTTCAGAGGGCCAGAGATTTAGTTCAGTGGTTACGGCACCTGCCTAACAAGCACAAGGTCCTGGTTTCATCCCCAGTAACCACAATACGAGGCGTGGTGACTCACACCCACCAGAATCAGTACCACATACCACAGTGCCAGGCACGGTGGCTCACACCTGTAATCCCAGCACTCAGGAGGCAGAGGCAGGAGGAGTGCTGCATTCGAGGCTTGCCTGGGCTACATAGTTAGCTCAGGACCAGCCTGAGCTACAAAGCGAGACCCTGTCTCAAAATAATAATAATAATAATAATAAAATAGAGAATAACAGTAGTTAGTACACTGTATCATAAACTTAAAAGAATGGTTAAAATGTTACTTGGGGTACAAATCATAGACCAAAAAAGACTCTCTTATAAAGAAGAAACAGACAGATAATAGCATAAAACGTTCCTTTCAGTGAGCTAAAAGAAATTAATAGTATAAGTGAAACAAATTAACATCTACATTAAAATATTTTTGTAGGGCCAGGGTATTTAGCTCAAGTGGTACTGCTCCTACCTTGGAAACACAAGGGCCAGGGTTCAATCATTGGTTTGCTAGTATGGCAAAAAAAAAAATTGTAACAGTGGAATAGGTGTTTTGTTGAATTGAAATTCTTACTACTTTCTGTTTATTTACTATGTTGCTCTTTATTTGCTTATATTGAGGTATTTAACCTTGTGTGACTGATTGATTTCACTTAACATTTTAAATGTTTACAATTTTTTAAATTAAATATTTGCCATATTTTCTCTTACCCCCTTGTAGCCCTTTGGGATTTTTTCATTTCTTTTGAGACACGGTGCCTACTTTTCACAGTAGGGACACAGATGATTTCCACAGTGTGGGTGGGAAGCTGAGGAGTGATGAGTGTTTTTTGTTTTTTTTTTTTTTTTTTTTTGCTTTTTTGGAGACAGGGTCTCGCTTTGTAGTTCAGGCTGGCCCTGAGCTCACTGTGGTGCCCAGGCAAGCCGCTGCGAACTCAGCAATCCTCCTGTCTCTGCCTCCCGAGTGCTGGGATGACAGGCGTGAGCCACCACATTTGGCATTGTGGTATGAGGTGTTGATTGTTGGTGGGCGTGTCTCCACGCCCAGCATTATATGTGGTTACCGGGGATCGAACTCAGGTCCTTGAGCTTGCGAGGCAGGCGCCGGAACCACTGAGCTAACCCTCCGGCCAGATGAGTGTTATTTATCACCTGCCCATACCAGTACCTGCCTCGCAGGAATAACAGATAGTATAGCAACATCCAGAATGGGGATTTGTGATATTACAGGAGGTGGGGTTACTTGTTCCGGATATGAGTTGGGACAGTCCACAGTGGCTGCCTGCCCCGGCAAGCCAGAGGACTCAGCTGCTGCTCAGTCCAACAGGATGGGAGGCACAGAGCAAGACAGGCCCAGGGAGCAGCCCTAGTTCAGGACTGAAGGCCCGCAAGCTCCATGGAGAGTCACGAGTAGGAGTCTACACTAACAGGCTGGAGAAACAAGCCCGATGCCCACAGGTACTGGCAGTAGTAAAAGCCTCACCCACTCGAGCAGAATGGAATTTTCAAGTGCGGGTTGATTTCTTCATCTTCCCCTTTCATTCCACCTATGCTGCACGCCCGCCACCCACACTCAGGGTGGGGCTTCCTCCCTCAGTTTTCTGGCCTACGTGCCCATTATCCCTGGGCACTTCTCACAGACCCTCAGATATGTGCTTTACTGATCTGCTAGGAATTTCTCAGTCCGGTCTAGTTGACAGACAAGAATAAGAATCATGCCAGTTCTTGGCTATAGTGAATATTGCTTCTATGAACATGTATCATTTGTGTGTGTGTTCAAAGTATACACTTCAGAGTGGAATTGCCAGATCATAATAATTAGGTATTTGATCTGTTTTTATGTTTTATTTTTTAGTTCATTATATGTTCTAGACATTAATCCTTTATCAAGGGAATCTGGCAAGATTCTCTCCCATTGTGTAGGTTGTCTATTCTGTTTGCTTTGGTGTGCAGAAATTTTAATTTGATGTCATTCCACTTGTTGATTCTTACTATTATTTCCTATCCTATTGGGAGTACTATGTAGAACATTGTTTCCTGTGCCTATGATGGCAAGTGTTTCCTGTTTTCTTTTACCAGTCTCAGAGTTTCAGGTCTTATACATAGGTTTCTTTCTTTCTTTCTTTCTTTCTTTCTTTCTTTCTTTCTTTCTTTCTTTCTTTCTTTCTTTCTTTCTTTCTTTCTTT